>OU426858.1:3692968-3735468 GCA_911387685.1 Dolichovespula media
CATTCACGTCCTTTTTTTCCTACTCCTTCGCATCCTTCCTCCTCCTTCTCTCTACCTCCTCGGGTCATAAACGCGCAACTCAGACGTTCTCTCTTGTAAACGCGTACCCTAGTGACGTCACAAGAAATATTCTCTCCTCTCTCTCTCTCTCTCTCTCTCTCTCTCTATCTATCTTTCTCCCTTTCCTTAACTTTCTTACCTTCAGGCTGCTTTCGCATAAATAGCGACGCTATTTGCAAACCTACCTACGTTAGATCGATAAGCCCCTATAAGATTATTATCGTTCATTACATGAAATCCTATGTACCAAATATCTCGGCATCATCGAGATCGTTTTTATTAAAAGAAAAAAAAAGAAAAGAAAAGAAAAAAAAAACGAAGTAAGAAAGAAAGAAAGAAAGAAAGAAAGAAAAGAAAAATTAATTTTCTGTATATACGCGTTCATACGCACTCCGCTGACATATAAATTGCTGCAATATACTGCTACGTGATTCCTCGATATTATCTAAAAGCGAAATAACCTCTTTTACCTAAGGAAACAGCTGGCACCCGCTGTGTTTATCACGGAGTCCTTATCAGAACGAGTATCGACGATAACGGCTCGGCCTCTGGCTCGTAGATACATACATACATATATACATATGTATCTCTTCGTTCTATCGATTAAACCGATTAAAGAGATTCACCAAAAAACGTCGATGGAGATTCAACGTACGTTCTATTCGTCGGCTTTGATGAAGGACGAAATTTGTTTTTTTCATTCTTTTTTTTTTAAATTTATTTTCATTCACTTTTTCTCGTTCATTTTTATCTTTCGTTAATCATTTTCTCTGATCTTTTAACAAATTACCTGTCGTCCTTAATTACCGCGAATATAATCGTACGTAATTATCAATCGTTACTTGAAAAGCATATTTCTAATTACGCATCCTACTTTTCATTAGAATAGATATCTAATTTGGATTATATTTTCTTTCTTCCATATCGTCGGCTAATCTCACATTCGCGATGCCATTTAAACCGTTAGTTTTTAACATTTATAAAAAGTCTAATCTCGCATTCTAATCACTAACGAGAATCCCTTATATACTTACTCACATATTATATGATTAACCTTGTTCAATTAAATCTGATAATTAACGAGCAAATAAAATCATCGATCTCGCGTTGATTAATAATTAACTAATCGTTCATTCCGATAAGCCAAAGCGTTGGTACGGTTAGAAACGTGGGTTCGTTAAAAAAGAAAAAAAAAAAAAAAAGAAAAATTAAAAACAAAACAAAAAAATAAAAAACAGTAAAGAAAAAAAATATAGGTCTTGGCGGTATGCATAGTATTTATAACTATCCTATCCTATCGGTCTGCACCATGTCGATAAGAGAAAAATAGACGGAGAAAGCTTTGCTTGCATATCGAAGGAAAATCAATGACGTGTACTTACTTAACTTACTTACTTCGTGGTCGCTTTTAAAATTACAAGTTGGATGGAAGACATAAGGTTCGGCATGCCTTATAGCTTCGAGCTACGTGCTCGCTTATGAAGTGGGTTGGCGAATACATATAACCGCGATAATGCGTAAGTATTTCATCCTTGTGCTTTTTGTTTCTCTTTCTTTCTTTCTTTCTTTCTTTCTTTCTTTCTTTCTTTCTTTCATTCCTTTTTCTCTATTTTCTCTCTCTTTTTCACCCCTTTACCCTCTGTCTTTCTTTTCTTTCATTCTTACATTCGTTCATCATTCATTCGTGCACACATGCGATAAATACAAACGGTAAGAACTCTCATCGTCGTGTTTGTCGGGTTCCTCTCTTAACACAGGAAACGTATTACTTAGAACGATGTAGAAATAAATTGTTATCGTTTGGATCGGTAAGATCGATAATTGAGATGCTAGGCTAGTAGTAGCTCGACTAGCGGATCGCTTGCTACTTTATCTTATACAATTGCACGGTAGATAATAATGAGTAAGCATATCTACCTTGAAGATCGATAAGTAATTAGGCCGTCCCTCGCCAGGGATGGGGTGGACTTGTTACTTCACAGCATAATAATTAATTGCTCGACAGTAAAAGAGAAAGAGAGATAAATAGACATACACACACATATACATAAATAAATACATACATACATACATATATATATATATATATTTCTATATATATTTTTTCTATATACAGAGGGAGAGAGAAAATCTTAAGTTAAGATTATCGCAGCCGACAAACTTGCACATAATTATCATAAGATATACTTCGAACTTATTAAAGCTATATTTCTCCCTCTATCCCCGCCATCTCTCTCTCTCTCTCTCTCTCTCTCTCTCTCTCTCGCTCCTTCTCTTTCCTTCTTCCTTTTTATTATTTTTCAAATTTCATTTTATTTCCTTTCTTCCTCCCACCCCCCCTTCCCGCCCTTCGAAACAATTCCTTGGCTCACTTTTTACGAGATAGGTAACCTGCAACAAAAGGGTAGCTAATTTATCGCTTTAACTTTGTTTCTCACGGTTTGAAGAAGATCGACTATATTTTCTGCATAATGTATTTCGTCGGAAGGCACGGAAAGGGCGCAGAAAGTTCTAATGCCAAAACTCGTTCCCGCTGCCATATAATTTCGTGGGCCGTTCGAACGTCAAAAAGTTCCTTAGACTTAGGTGGGGAGATATATGACTTATTGTTAGTCCTGGAAGCAAAAGCAAGCGCGTTAGAAGCGCCTTCGGAAGGATCCTCAAAGTCTACGAGAGAATGAAAGAGAGATAGATAGATACGGATAGAGATAGAGGGAGATGGAGAGAGAAAACTCGCCAAGAAGAAGAAGAAGAAGAAGAAGAAGAAGAAGAAGAAGAAGAAGGAGAAGAAGAAGATCGACCCTTACGTGTGCCACGGGCGGCGTCTTCTACGAGGCTGTTATTAAAGCGGATTTTAATTGTTCTCGCGTCTCTCCTATAGCCACGTGGGAATGGGATCCGTTGGATTCTCCTGTCAAAAGGAGTGCATGCGAATCCTTTGAAACGTTGGTTTCCATACATCGTCGAAATGAAAACCTATTTCTATTACGTTCGTACGTAACCTACGTATGTACGTATTATACCTATGCTCTTTTATACGCAGATATATCTATATGTATAATAATGTAAAATTCATAGACATCATCCAACGTTTCATTGAACGAAAAAGAAAGAAAGACAAAAAAAAAAAAAAAAGAAAAAAAAAAAGAAACAAAGAAAAAAGAAAAGAAGAGAAACACCGATAATCCGGTTATTAACGATAACTAAAATAATTAAATATAAATCTCGATAACTTACCAATATTGATATTAATTATATAATTTCGAATTACGTATTACTATCCGAAGTTATATAATCGAAAATTGCGCTAACGTAATTCGCGGCGTTTCATACATCGAAAGGCTGATTTATGGTGATAATAATTAATCGATATTGGCTAAGAACTTGTTGACCGAGGAATTCCAATAATAATAATAATAATAATAATAATAGTAATAATAATAATAATAATAATAAGAACAAGAACCAACAACAACCGACGAGTATGTTCTGTTATGTCGATAGACGGAAAGAAAAAGGAACTGCTCGTTCTGCCTTTCGTGGTTGCATCCTTCGTTGCATCAAAGAATCATTGGGGTTTCAGGGTTGAACGAAGTTCGAAAGGACAGAGAGAGAGAGAGAGAGTGAGAGTGAGAGAGAGAGAGAGAGAGAGAAAAGAGAAAGAGAGAAAAGCCGACGGGGAAAAGACTGGAGAATGAATGGACTCGGTAACGTTATACGTGGACCGGTAATTATGACTCCTCTAATCACCGACAATTACTGCAGTTACCGGCCTCGCGGCGTTATCTCGACCGGTCCATCTCCGGTCTGTCGGCCTCGTCGAGTTGTAGAGAGTAGAGAAGCGATGAGAAGGGGTGGAAGGGGTAGGGCCGAAGAAGAGAGAAACTCGCTAAAGTTCATCGACTGAAATCAATCACGGAAGAAAGAAAGAAAGAAAGAAAGAAAGAAAGAAAGAAAGGAAGGAAGGAAGGAAGAAAAGAATGAAAGATAAAAAGAAAGAAAGAGGAAAGTAAGGAAAGAAGTAGAATAAGAATAAGAATAAGTAGAGATTACTGCTCGTAGAATGACGATTATCGATAATTAATGAACGATTAACTGAGCGCGTAACGTTTGTTCGAAATCACTCACGACCGGATGTGCAATCAACGCTGATGTTTTTACGTTGGATACTGTATCGAAACGTCCAATGAACTTTTTCGATCGAATTTCATGATCGTTTCATCTATCGATTAGAACATCCTCCTCTTCCTCCTCCTCCTCCTCCTCCTCCTCCTCCTCCTTCCTGTAGATGCTCATATCGCGTTAATTATTTATCAACTCTCCTCGTTTCGTATAAGATTCCGAAAGATCTCCTATCTCTTTCTTTTTCTGTTTTCTTGCTTATCTTTCTCTCTTTTTATTTATTCATTTGCTTTTCGTTTCTTCTTTCCTTACTATATATATAATATATACGCTATATAAGTAACTGTTTGAAACAATTTATATTTTAATTATAGTTTATCGGAGTGACACATGGGCGCGCGTGCTCGAACACAGATAGACACAAACACACGTATAACGTGTATATATTTATACGCCTTAAATACCTAACGCGTAAGTTACGTCGCACGAAATAAAGATAACTTACGATACATTAACGCGTTGATAATGATAATAACATAGTTCGAGATATTATCAGTCATCGTCCGTTTTCTACATGAATAATTAAATATCTTTCGAACGCACACGGTCTGCTATTATTGTTGAGTTTATCGTAGAAAAATTTCAAAGCAAAGGAAGGAGGATGATAAAAGAGGAGCGGAACGCAAATAGAAATACGAAAAGATAAGTTTCCTTCCTTAGGTATTTCGTTTCTCTCTCTCTCTCTCTCTCTCTCTCTCTCTCTCTCTCTCTCGTTTTTTTCTTTCTTTCTTTCTCCTCGTTAATGTTAAAATAAATTAACTCAAGAGCGAACGAATGAAATGGAGAAAAACGAATATTCTCATCCTTTAAAGCTCCGTTCGTTATAGGACAATAACGAGCAGGAGGTGGAGAGGAAGGGGGGACGGGGGACGGGCGGGCTACTTTTACTTATCGAAGCGCAAGTTTTCTTTTTTATTCTTATTCCTCTTTTACTTCTTCTTCTTCTTCTTCTTCTTCTTCTTCTTCTCATCGACTCTTTTTTCTTCCCTCTCCTCCTCTTCCTCCAATCTTCTCTCCTCCCGGGACTCTCTCTCTTTTTTCCACGAAAGATCGATTGGACCGGCAAACGAGCTGCGACTTTCATCGCTCTCGAAAAACCAATTACTTTATCGAAAACTCGTCGAATAATAATTAATCGTTATCGTCTTCATAAGGGGTCGGGATCGGGGAGAAGGGCGGGTAGGGTGAGGCTGAGGATTGGTAGGGAGGGAAAAAAATGTTTACGATTCATTGAAAACCTATCGGATAAAACGTTCGGCCGTTCGTCGTAATGGCTCGAATCTCGCGTTTCTCATTCCTCCTACGAAAGAAAAATAAGAAAAAGAAAAAAAAAGGAAAGCAAAATGAAGAAAACGACGCGTTCATCACGTGACGCTGATTTTAATAATTAAATAGAAACGAGAGAGGAAGAGAGTAGCTGAATAAAAAAAAAAATAAAAATAAATAAATCGAAGAAAAGAAACGAAAGAAAGAAAAGAAAAGACACGAGCAGAAGAAAAAGAATGAAACGAGGAAGATGAAGAAGAGGAGGAGGAGGAGGAGGAGGAGGAGGAGGAGGACGAAGAGGAAGAAGAAATTCAAGTCAAAATGTTACGCTTTCGCTTGTCACTCTGTCTGTCTTGGCATTACGTCAGTCTCCGAGGTAGAGATAGGAGATCTTCGTCGACACGACGTCGAGCATGTAATTCGTTCGAGCGTGCGAGTTCGCCGTACGGAGGAGAAGAAGAAGACGACGAAGAAAACGAAGAGGACGAAGAAGTTGAAAGAAGAAAAAGAAAAGAAGGCGGAGGAGGAGGAGGAGGAGGAGGATGAGGAGGAGGATGAGAGGAATACGTGGATATTCAAATGCCGTCACTCTTGTATGGAAATACGCGAGATGTAAAGATGACGGTGAGATACGTGACTTCCATCGCGATGGTATTACCAGGCCGCTAACGCGTCGGCTAAATCATCGACTATAATGCGATACTCGTGGGGTGAAGAAGGAGAGGATAGGGAGGAAAGAGGGTAAGAAGATAGATAGATAGTAGCAGCGGATTATGAAGAAGAAGAAGAAGAAGAAGAAGAAGAAGAAGAAGAAGGGAGCTTTCAAAGGCTTTGAGATCGTCCAATGCTTGAGCTTTAATTCCATTAACGGCATCGTAACGAATTATTCCATTATTCCTATTGGCAGATACGTAAATTATCCACCTCCCCCCATGGTTACCGTCGAGCAATAACCACCACAGAGTTAACACCTACAACGTGCAAAATAATTTCACGAAGAGAAAGAAAATCGTCGTGACTATCGCGAGAATTGCGGTGGCCGGTGGGGGAGAGGAAAGGAAGGGAAAAAAAGGGAGAAAAAAGTAATTCGTGCCTTTTCTTCCACGACAAATATCAACGACCAGTTCGATACTAAAATATCGGTTCTTTAGCTTCACTAACGTTTGATCTATAATCCGTTAGATCCTTTGAACTTAGGGTATAACAAGATATCTGGTTGATTATAAAATCACCGTTCACAATCTAAGTCAATGACTAATCAGTCGATCCTTCTTTGATTCTATAAGCAAGTTTTAGCGGAAGACAACCTCTCTTCACCCCCCCCCCCACTCTCTCTCTCCCCACACCCATTTACTCACCACCCATCCCTATCCCATACCTATTCCACCCTACTACAACCACCAACACGAGAGAATATAGTCGACGATGACATCCAGCCAAAGTGAAAATATTTCTCTCTCTCTCTCTCTCTCTCTGTCGTCTACACGTCGACAACATCGTTGTCGTTGTCGTCGACGACAATGACGACGACGATGACGACGACTACAGGGATATATTCGTGGTTATATTGGGTGTGTGGTGGTGCATAGATGTCGCCGCTGATGACAGAGCAAAAGCAATAATTATTACAGTGCGCGAATCGCGATTACAGGGCAGACCCTTGCGCGCGGTTGGCGTGCGGAAAGAGTCGAGGGTCCGTCGGCCAGCTCGACGACCGCTACACGACCGCTAGACGACCGTCCAACGATGCATCCGAGAATAGTATGCGTGTATATACGAGAATTTTACCCTTTTGTGACCCGTGGAAAATCTTATGACCGATAATTTCATTTTATTTTATTCCTTTTTTTTTTTTTTCTCTCTTTCTTCTCTATCTCATTCCATTTTTATTTTATTTTATTTCATTTCATTTCATTTTATTTTATCTTATTTTTTATTTTTTGTTCTATTCTCTTTTACTTTTTTTCTTTTCGTTCAATCAGAATTCGAATGTGTGTGTGTGTGTGCGTATGTATGTATCGAAATAAGTGACTTCAAAATAAAGATTCGTCTTTTTTTTTTTTTTTTCGTTGAAAAATACTTTTTTAAAAGGTTAAAGAATTATATCCGTACGCGTTTGATCGATTATACCGTGCGTTATATCGTGTAAATAAGAAATCGACGTTCCTAGATTGTAAATATTATCTGCAGTAGAAAATGAAGAAGAAAAAGAAGAAGAAGGGGAAGAAGAAGAAGAAGAAGAAGAAAAAAGGATATAACTTTTGTCGGTACTATCGATTTTGTCTGGCCTCTTCGATGTTATTTAGTTCCTCAACCCTTCGCGTACCCTTCGTCTACCTTCTTACGTCACAATTGAATATAGTTCTGAATAAGTTCTGGAAATATTCATTCGTCATTCGACATGTCGTTTATGATATCGACGTTTAGGTACAGATATAGATACACGGAAATATTCGTGGCAGTTATATTTTTTCACTTTTGTTATAGTATTCTTGTTCTTTTTTTTTTTTCCTTCCTTCCTTTCTTTTTTTCTTTCTTTCTATTCACGTATACCACGTGTATAACTGTGATAAATCGATCTTCTATCGTCCCATACGAATTCATTTCTCTCATTTTCGACTAAAATAATGAATGAAATGAAATGAAATGAAATAAAAAACAAAAGAAAAACAAATAGAATAAAATATAATGCGGATGTGTGTGTGTGTGTGTGTATGTATATATATATATATATATATATATATATATATATATATATATATAAAAGGAAGATGAACGAATTTTCGCGCTTACATCGCAAATAGATTTACGAATGGATAACACTAATGGATCTTTGGTTTCGATCGTACAAATGCTTCGTGCTCGACGAGCGCGAAGTTGAATTATCATTGACGATCTCTCTCTCTCTCTCTCTCTCTCTCTCTCTCATTCTATTCACTAATACCATAGTCATGTTATTGCGATAAAAATAATATTTGCATATTTAGTTTCGCACGTTACAGATCCATAAGTATAATATGTAGGTATACGAATAGATACATAAATACATAGACATACGCTTTCGCCTCTATGAACACGCTAAGCACGTCTATATTATTTTCGTAGATTTCACGTCGATATAATGACCGGTCTCTTTGAAAATGAATTATATATTAAAATGTATACCCTTTATGTGTCGATATATTATACATGTACGTATGTATAGAAACACGTTTCGCGAACTGGAACGAAAGCACAACGGAAGGCTCATTAACGACAATTAATTTGCCTGTCTGTGACTTGATGCGTAGATAATGATGGATAACTTATTATTGGCAGCTCTTTAAAAAGCAATTAAAAGGGAAATAAATTAGAAGAGGCGCTTTGCGATATTTAATTAAATTACCAACGAGTCTCGATCAATCTCAGTGCCTATCACGAACAGCTACGTGATATTATGCAATTATAAATCATTTTCTAATATTAATATTCTTTTGCCTCTTTATACTTTCTTTCTCTCTTCCTCTTTCCTTTCTTTTCTATTTTTTTTTTCTTTTTTTTTTTTTTAATAACAACCATAGATAAAAGATCGCCCTCGATAAGGATAAGCTATAGTTATACACACACACACACACACACACACACACACACACACACACACACACACACACACACACACATATATATATATATTCTATTTCGTTTCATTATAATTAAATTTCTATGCTCACGGAGCATAAAATTCCAACGACGTGGTCGCGGACGTCCGTTTTCAAGTACTATTTTTCTCCTTCTTTTTTTTTCTTTTTGCAAGAGAGCAGATCCGATTCAACGTAGATCAAAACATAGATCGTAGCTGAGATCGACGATCTTCTTGTACCTTTCTCCATTGTCTATCGCATATGAAATTTTATCCTATCTCATAACAGATTCCATCCGATACAAAGTTACCGGATACGCTTTCGATTTTGCCAACTCTTTATCTCTCTCTCTCTCTCTCTCTCTCTCTCTCTCTCTCTCTCTGAAAAAAAAAAAATAAATAAAAATATGTAACCATCATAACCCCCATCGATAAAAGAAACGAGTAAGAAATAAAATAGAACATAAAAAAAAAAAAACACAGGGAGACCGAGAGAAGTTAGTAAGATCATTGCGAAAGGGAAGAAATACATACATATGAATGTATGTACGACACATTTAAAAAAAAAAAAAAAAGATTTGCCAAGTTGCTCGTAAAGAATGTTTCTTGTTACAACGGATGTTCACCAATCATCGTTTTAATCTCGGCAAATAGTTTTTTCCGCGGGATAGCGACGATATATTTCATCTCACGCAATCAGGACTTTAAGAAAAATTATAATGGAACGTCGGAACGACGTACGTCAGCGTTGTGTGAGTACGCACGTTTTACGTAAAGACTCCTTTAGAATGACGCCGAGAACGAACCTATTAAACGGTACACTTGCGATATATATGTATACATGTATGCATGCATGCATGCATGCATGCATGTATGTATGTATGTATGTATTTATAAACACGTACTTCTATGTATATTCTAGGAAAATCACGATAATAGAGAATCGATCGATTAACCTTATACAAATTTACGACGTACTATATTATAAGAGAGAGGTCGTACTAACTCATAACTCTTTTTTTTTTTTTTCTACGCAAGAGAATCTCATTTAATGAGATTTCCCTTGAATCGTTTAATAGAATCGTTTTATTTTATTATATTTAATAATATTATCCTCTAAATAAGATCGACTGGATTCGTCCGTCAGAAAACACTCTATTATAACCCACGTTGATTCCATTTGAAATACGATAAATATTTTCTGTTCGAAATAAAGCTAAATCATTGCCGTTACGTACACACCTACGTATATATATATATATATATATATATATATATATATATATATATATATGATTACATTAGAAACATTAGTTACTAATTACACCATACGTTATACATGATAGATTCAAGCCTATTAATTAATTTCCTTGATTTCCGATAGATAAATGAACGAAACTTTGTATTTCAATCGTAAACGCCGGATTCGAATGACAATTTTTTATTTCAAATATAGACCGAACGAGCTATAGAAAAAAATTAGAAATTAAAAGTACCCTTTGATAATAATATCTATTGGAAATTACCATCGATCGGATAGCCATTACGAGATTCTATGACCGTACCGTATAAATCGTTATTCGCGATTCGATCGACCTGACGCATTGCGCCAGGAAGAGAACGTTAAAGGGAATACTTTTTAGGGGGATGAAAGGGGAGCCAAAACGGGACACCAATTTACGAGGCTGCTCTTCCGCCCGGTGCGAGCTTTATTGAGATTAACAGGGTCCTATCCGTTTTTCGGAATACTTCGGAATGGTTGTTTTCCTATCGTCGCCGAGGAAATCGGTGTTCCATCACCTCCTCGGAAATGTCCTGAATGTCCTGAACGTCCTGAAAGAGGAAAAGAACGTTCTCCTCGCTCTTTTTTCCTTTTCTATTTTTTTATTTCTTTTTTTTTTTTTTTATTTTTACGAGAGACACTCGAAGGCAAAAAGAAAGGGATAGATCGATAGGGCTACTTACCGAGGGGTTAGAAAAAAGAAAAATATAAAGATAAAAGAAATAATAAAGAACAAAAAAAAAATAGAAAGAAAAAATGAAGTCCAATAAATTTTTATGGGAGTTTGAATCACTTAAAAGAGAGAGAGAGAGAGAGAGAGAGAGAGAGAGAGAGAGAGAGAGAAATCACCGCACGGTATACGCTACGTGGTTACTTAAATAAATCGCAAGTTCGGTCGATCGGTAAAATTACGAGGAATTAATTAACGGTGCACGATGAAATCTCTTGCAATACTTAGTTGCACCGCGTTATCTTATTGCGGCAATCGTTGCATAAACGTTAGGCTTTAACTTCGATTCGGTCAGCGATCTCTCCTCTCGCGGGCAATTATACATTAAGCAATGCGAAGGCAACGATTCGTTTAATCGTTCGACGGAGTTTATGACCATGAAATTTTCTTATATCGTTTTATAACTAAGCAATTAAATAACTATTTAATCGATATAATTCTCGTTTATCAATATATTATCTACTTCTTTATTTTTTATACTTAAGTATATTATATATTCACGCGGTGTAACGAAAATTTGCAAACAAATTGATTTCATTTATTGAATCGCCTTTTTTCTTTCCAATTGGGACCATTAATTGATATATAATATAACGTAACCCTATTTTAATATAATTTATTTATACACAGATATATATATATATATATATATATATATATATATATATATATATATAGAGAGAGAGAGAGAGAGAGAGAGAGAGAGATACGCTATCGCGGTTAGTACAAATCTCGATGTCGTTAGATTAGAATTCAAGCGAGAACGAACGAATGAACGAATGAACGTATAAACGAATAAACGAGGGAACGATGAATGGATTCGACACGAAATACGTGGCGCGAAATAATAACGAGGCGCGACCCGACGAGAGAAATTCATACTCGAATTACGGCTGGGAGAGAATCTATTGACGATCTCGATGGTTACACGGTCAACGGAAACTCGGTAATACTCGAGAGCAACGTCCATCCGCGAAGTGGATGATTTATCAGTGTACCGCGTGTGCCGTGAAAATGATACAAAATGACGGCCGACAATCGGTCAGTTCTCCATTCCAATTTTCCTCCTTCTATCTATGTATATATCTATGGTAAATATGTATGTATGTACGTATGTATGTATGTATGTATATTTCTCTATTCCCTTTCGTGTGTTAACAAATGTCGCTCGATGGAAAAGAGGTAATCGATCGAATGTACATACATATACGTGTATATATATATATATATATATACAAATGTATATATACAAATGTATATATTCATATATATAATATATATATTCATATATATATATATATATATATATATGCACACACACAGACATATCTACGTATGGCTTTGAACGCACACACATTTGTTACACATATACGTACGTAAAATATACGTCTCGTTTGTATTGCATTTGCAAGCACGTAACGATACACCTATTTTCATTCCTTCGTATGCCACGTAGCCACTCTGGAAATCGTCCAATCGCGATCCCTCTTATGGAAAACTCGATTCATAAAGTCTATACTAATGCTACGATTAAAAGAAGAAGAGGAAATAAAAGAAGAAGAGGAAGAAGAAGAGGAGGAAGAAGAAGAAGAGGGCGAAAAAGAAGAAGAAGAAGTAGTAGTAGAAGTAGAAGTAGAAATAGAAGAAGAAGAAGAAAAAAAGTAAGAAGAAAAAGACGTAGGCGATATGCATTGTATGCATATATATCTATATAAATACACGTACACGTAAACACGGACAAAACGTAAGCTCATACACACGTATGTATTATACGTAAATCGAGTATCAAGATGCAAATCATAATGATTACTCTTACGTTCAGGATGGCTTGAGTCTAATAGCAATACGTCATTCGCTAACGGCAAACTGACAAAGGACAGGTTGCTTCTATAAAAGAAGGTGGATAGTGAAACATGCCGGGTCTTTTACGAACGAGCCCGCAAAAGCTCGCTTAAACACTATTCGAACCCTATTACGTAAGCTTGTACTTAATACACTAAAGAATTCGAAAACGGCGAACGATAAGACTAGAGGGGTAGAATTTACGGGTGGCGTTTATGCAAACAGTAATACGCCTTGGTTATACCAATACAATCTATGTAGGAGTACGATGAGGACGAAGAGAAGGGCTGGACGGTATTCGACGTTAGTTCTTTACCGAACCAAAGGGATATATACATATATACATATGTACGTATGCATGTATAAGAATTGGCGATGTTAAAGGCACTAACGTCGAGGCTTAGGTCGTCGTTCGTTCCCTCAATGATTCAACGGATAATGGAGACAAATGTGCTTGTAACTTCTTCTTCTTCTTTTTTCTTTCTTTTTTCTCTCTCTTCTTTTTTTCCTTTTTCCTCTCTATCGCGTTCTCTATCCTTTTCTTTCTCTATCTCTATCTCCATCTCTATTTCTATTTCTATTTCTATTTCTATATCTCACGCTCTTCAAACTTGGTATGATGGAAAATTCGATATTCGATACAGTTACCTATAACACATCGATATCGTAACACGCTATCGATATATCGTAACCGTATACTTGAATAAATCTACATTAGATCGATTTCCTCGAAGGAATTATAACGAATCAAACTAGAATTGAAGAAATGATTAGAATAAAGAAAGAAATAAAATATGAATTAGACGAGATCACGCGGTGAGAGAGAGGAGGGGGAGAGAGAGAGAGAGAGAGAGACAGAAAAAGAGTGTGTGTGTTCGTGTGTGTGTGTGAGAGAGAGAGAGAGAGAGAGAGAGAGAGAGAGAGAGAGAGAGAGACTGTAGTTCGAAGTGTTTTCCTCTTGGACCATGAAACATCAGCGATTACTGGCCGATGTAATGACGAGTTCCGTTCAAGGAATAAATACTATAATAATACGTTTAATGGGACGTTGAATGAATTTAGCAAAGAGGATAATATATAAGATAGATGGACAAGATATATGGATAAATAGAAAGACAGACGGATGGGATAGATTGATAGATAAATAGATAAATAGATAGATGGATAGATATATAGAGAAAAAAGGAACGTTATTTTCGTCGAACGTCACGAGGAGGTCTTCCTCTTAGTTTCGTTTCCTTTCTTTCTTTTTTGTATTCTTTTTTTCCTTTCCTTTTCTTTTCACCCCCTTAATTCACTAAAATTCTTTGCGTGCCCGTTCATTGCCGTTACGCGCCATTACGAACGCGTGCGGCCACTCGCCGAGAGGAATCTCGAACGAGAGTAGAACTATCGAAAGAAGAAGAAGAAAAATAAAAAGAAAAAGAGATGGTAGCGGATAGAGAATTAAAGGAAAAAAAAAATATATATATATATATATATATATATATATATATATATATATAAAGGAAAAAGAAAGGGGAAAAAAAAACAAATGGAAACAAGGAAAGAAAGAAAGAAAGAAAGAAGGGAGAGAAGAAGAAGGGCGCGAAGGGAAGTAATATTTCGTTGGAATCGTTATCGAAGATTCGATGGTGCGAAAAAGGAAAGAGTATATATATATATATAAGAGTGAGATAGCAGTTGTGTTCGGTTTTATATGGGAAGGAGAAGGAGACGTAAGTACAAAGAGAAAAGAGGAAGGGATAATCGCACGCAATTTCTTGGCTCTTTGCTCTCGAGCGGTTTCACACCTTCGTCGTTGCTGCTTCTCTGCCTCTCTCTCTCTCTCTCTCTCTTTCTCTCTCTTTCGCTTCTCTCTCTTCATCTTCATCTTCATACCGTAGTCTTCCTCGCCGCAAAGTCCGATCTCTTTCGTCCGGCCGCGGTAAAGCCGAGGTAAAAGGTTAAGTTGATGACCACGTGGCAACCGCGGTCTTTACTACGAGTGAGCGAACGTAGAAGAAAGACGGAGAGAAATAAAGTGAGAAAAAGAGAGAAAGAGGTACACACAGAGAGAGAGAGAGAGAGAGAGAGAGAGAGAGAGAGGGAAATACTTCGTAATAACGAGAAAATCCTGATTACCGATGACTCGTAATAATTCCATAAACCATAGAAATTTCGAAGCTCGAATTTATACGAGCGACCATTGATTTCATTTGATTTCATTCGATTCGATTCGATTCGATTCGATTCGATTCGATTCGATTCGATTTCATTCAATTTCATTCGATTTCATTCGATTCGATTTAATTGTAATTTAATTTCAATTAATTCAATCTCAAATAAAAAAAAAAAAAAATGATCTCGAATAATTTCTCAACATTTAAACATGATCAATCTACTTTTACCATGATCAATCTACTATTTATAATGAATACGTGGGAAGGATTAAGGTCGCATTTTTCGATGACACCTACGAGATAACACGTTGCCTCTCGTTGTCGTCATTGTTGTCGCCGTGACGAGCGCATAATGAGGGACACTTTTTCAAGATAGATAAGTACGTGCATAACCATGTATGGATATACATGTACGTACATAACTTTTAACATAGTTATCAAGGTATATAACAGATATTTTGCCTACATGTATACGTGAAATAACATTGCGTGCGCGAAATCAACGATAGATATCGCTTATACGATAGATAGCAGCGTTCGCATTCATCGTTCTCGTTGTCCTCGTTTCTTTCCGTACAAAGTATGGTAACAATAAACGTTTTGATTCGACGCCTTGTAAAATTTCTTCTCCTCACGAAAGTATTCTTTCTCTTTCTCTTTCTCTTTCTTGATTATTTTCACTCGCCAGTTAACACGATCATCTCGTCCTGTTACATTAACAGCCTATTCGTAGATCGATCGAATGCCAAAGCCCCATGAAACTTACAACGTCCTGACATGAAGGTGTGCGTGTGAATGCGTGCGTGTGTGTGTGTGTGTATATTCGATCGTGAACCGATCTCTCTCAGCGTGCTGCCTCTCTCAGCAGGCGATCCTTTGTCTTCCCTTTCACCTTCTTTTTTTCTTTCCTTACGACATCAATGACTATACCTTACGAATGATATCAATAAACATACGAAACATCGGATAAGTGTTTTGCCAATATATTCGATATTTAACTAGTTAAAAGGTGACGATTATCAAAGTTAAGGAAGTTAAACGTAGAAAATAGAAAGAGATACAAAACGCCACCCTCATGCAGCACGGATATTAATCGAGATTGAGTCTCCGAAAGTGCCTTCCCTACGACCCATTAGCTTTTATACGAGTTTAGAGAAGGAGAGAGAGAGAGAGAGAGAGAGAGAGAGAGAGAGAGAGAGAGAGAGAGAGAAGACTGGCTCGTTCGCTCACGCGCTTATGCGTAGATTCCATGCGAAGATAAGAGAACGCCGTATATATTCTCCCGATCGAGGCTGGCGTCACGATAATTAGAAAATTAAATTGTATGCCTCGCTCGCGTCTGGGAGAACGCGTCGGCCCGGCTCGACCTTCTCCACCCGACGCTCCTTCCTCCTCTTTTTTTTTTCTTCCTATATTTTTCCCCCCCTTCTACTTTCTTTTTCCTTTTTTCTCTCCTTTCTCTCTCTCTTTCACAAGAAGAAGAAGAAGAAGAAGAAGAAGAAGAAGAAAAAGGAAGAAACGTCAAGTAGTGTATATATATATATATATATATATACATTTACTATATATATTTATATGTATATGTATATGTATATGTATATGTATATATGTCGTTACTTTTCCATAGAACTTCTAGAAATCGATAGGATCTTCTTCTTCGCGCTTTTCTCTTAATGGCCCTTTTGAAATTATGATAGAAGTACCTACGGGGATTTTACGATCTATCGCTCGCGATCGTAATGGGAGGATGCTAATTGGCTAATTACGAGAGTCACGCGATCGTTCGGAATGAACGAGGAGGGACATGTGAAAGAAAGGGTTACTTTTCGAAGAATGTTAAAGGCACGGGTAAGTAGATAGGTGGTACTACACATAGTATCTATCGAAATAAGAAAAAATAAAGCAAGAAAGAAAACAATAGGAGTACGAAAGGGAAAGGTAAAAACAGAAAAACAAACCGAAAATAAGAAGACGTGAAGAAAGAAAGAAAGAAAGAAAGAAAAGAAAGAAAAGAAAGGAACGAACGAAGAAAAGGAAAGTATGGGGCAAGTTGGATATTATCGAGGATCTTGGCAAAGAAAAATCAATACGAGAGTGGTCCGTATGCGGGTATTAAAAATATATCAGGCTGGATCGAAGAGTAGTACTTACTTACTCACTTACTCACTTACTTACTTACTCACAAGTGCCGTAGAAAGTTTCTTACGTGCTAAGTCGCAAGACTCCGGGGTCCGATATCCTTACGGTCCACCGATAGACTTGGGAGATAACCTCGAGGGTCCGTGGGTGGTTGATTTAATGGCGAAGGAGGCTTCAAGCGTGCTAGAGGGGAGTCTTTGCTCGAAACACCGTACCATGAAGAAAGAGAAAACGTGTGTGTGTGTGTGTGTGTGTGTGTGTGTGTGTGTGTGTGTGTGTGTGTGTGTGTGTGTGTGTGTGTATGTGTGTTTATGTATGAGAGAAAGAGAGATAGAAAGAAGAAGCATAGAAAAAAAGAGAGAGAAAGAGAAAGAGAGAGAGAGAGAGAGAGAGAGAGAGAGAGAAGATTATACGTGTGTATGTTAAAGGAAGAGAAAAAGAGAGAGAGAGAGAGAGAGAAGACAGAAATTATGCATGTGTACGTTAAAGAGAGAAAAAGAGAAAGAAAGATTATTTATGCATGTATATGTTAGAAAGAGAAAGAGATAGACAGAGAGGGCGAGAGAGGGAGAGAGAGAGAGAGAGAGAGAGAGAGAATGGGTCGGCACTGATATTTTAATACGACGGGGGAGCGTGATGCTCGGTCATCCATCTCGCGAGCTGTGCCCCTTTTGTTGAGCGCGTGCATGCACGACTTTGCATACGCGGAAATCATGTTGAGCGCGCGCGCACGCACGAGGGAGAGCCGCCCCGAAAGGTCCGCCGACGTTCTGTAACAGGAAGGAAGACTGTTTGTTACCATTATCTCCTTTCTTAGGCTTCTCTAACCCTTGTTCAACCTACCAACCTCCCACCCTCATCCCCCCCCCAACCCCCTCACCACGCCGATTTCTCCCTTCACCTAATTCTTATCTTCGAGACTATAAGATAACTAAGTTTTCGGTGGATCTTCCTTGTTCGCTTAATCACCTTTTTAAAATAAATAATGAATATATACATCATATATACATGTGTGTGTGTGTGTGTGGGGGGGGGGTATAAATGGTTCGGTGTTTATGTTCGTTAAGAAATGTATAAACAATATTGATACGTATATTAATAATCGTTTACTCGTTGCAATCATCCATGCGAAAATTTTTGATAGAAATTAAAAGATATTTTTATCAACGATGATCGACGAGTTAGTCGTAATAATTTCATTGATATTATTTTCTTTCGAATTATATGATATTCGGTGGGACTCTCTCTCTCTCTCTCTCCCTCTCTCTCTCTCTCTCTCTCTCTCTCTTTGTCTCTTTCTATAGTCGAAAGGGTCTCTTTTCTTTTGAAGTTTGGTTCCCACATAGTACGATACCGCGAAGAAGCCACCCCCGCGACTCGTTGGGTCTCCGCCGGTCGTACGGCAAGTAAAACGTCCGTGTGGTGGTCGCGCTCGCGCGTTCTCGAGCAACGCTTCGACGTTGTTTTTTGTGTCTGGCGGGCCCTTCGCTTGGCCCGAGTCCAGGGCCGCCACGATTTAGTGGCCCTAATTGCAGGGTTCAGCTATTTAATTACCGGGTTTGGGGCCCCGCCATCCCTAGCCCTATCTCTCTCTCTCTCTCTCTCTCTCTGTCTCTCTCTCTCTCTCTCTATCTTTCTCTCTCTCTCTCTCTCTCTCTCTCTCTCGTTCTCTCGGGATCGCCAAAATGCGAGTACATTCGTACGGCCTGGCGCACGTAGGTACTCGTCCACTTTTCGACGTCCACCCACGAAACGAGACGTCCAATTCTCTCCGGACATTTCGATGCAGCATCCGCCGCGGGATTCTTTCGTCCAAAGTTCAAACGTGAAATTTGATGTAACCATTTATTTATATACTTTTCCATTTATTTCATTTATTTTCATCGATCGTCCGATATTGGCATATATCGGGGTTTCTGCGTTAAATCAAATTTACACGTAATAAAAGATGTATGTTAATCTTCGAACAAAAAATCGTGCGTACCCAACCGTTAAGGTCATTTACAGGTAGAGATTTATTTTTCTATAAAATGAATTATTATTTCAAATCGAATATGTTATACTTAATTATACTTTTTTGTTTTTGTTTTCCCTTAAAGATAAAAACGAAGTGTGTTATTACGATAGATCGTGTAAGTAGATATACGCCTGTGTGTGTGTGTGTGTGTGTGTGTGTGTTTATGTGTGTATCGATGAACGAATAAAAATGTGAAAAACATTTTCTTCTAAATTATACGTTTCCCATAAAACTCGAGTACACACACACACACACACACACACACACACACACACACACACACACACACACACACACACACATACACACACACACATAAACACATCTATATATAGGTGTAAAGAACGTCGCGATAAACGAGAATTTGTGGCCTCGATTATCTTAGAAAAAAAAATATAAAAAAAAAAAAAAAAGAAAGAAAAATGAGAATGAATGCCGCCGAGAAGGTGGTCCCTTGTGTTGTCGTAAAATCGCACGCAAATACGGCGACCACGGGGTGCATTTTAATTTTAGCTCGGATCTTGTTACGGAGCGCGGCATTGCATCGTATTAAACGCGTACGCGGTGCTCGTTAGGAGACCGCCATTTTATTTCACACCCACGTAATATTTCATTCGGTAACTTCGCACGATATATATACACCTACTCTTTCTATCTGTCTCTCTCGCTCTCCCATTTTAATTCTGTTCGCCATTTTGTTATAACTCTCGGATAATCAATCGAGTTATTGACATCGACTATAGTCGAATCGTTAAATCCTTTTATCTCAAGAAAATATTCATACAATAGATATTATCGGTTTTACTTTATAAGGATCGAACGTATACGCACTTCCGTCGATCGTCTACGATTTCCGCAATGCGAAGAGAGGAAAGAGAAAGAGAGAGAGAGAGAGAGAGAGAGAAAGAGAGATAGCGAGGGGGCGTTCGTAGATCCACCTCCATCGAGGTGGAACCTATAAATCCACGTCAATGGAAACGAATCGAGGAAACGGCAACTCGACTCTGCCCGCCGCGGAATCTTTTAATCGTCGCTAATAACAGGCTGCACATCGGTTAAGAAACATAGACCGTTGGAAGCCGCATGAAGCTACCAAATGATTGATAAGTCCATAAAGTATACTTTCCGTGCATGATCAACTTGATATTATCTTGAGCATGTTGTTTACGAGCATGTTGTTGTCACCGCGAACGCCGTTGTCATTGTCACGGGCATATTATTGTCACGAACGTTATTAAAACACCCTAGAAAAGTATCCCTATAAGGAGAAACCGTAACGGTGAGGACGCCTATCGGGTGATGGGGTGGGTTGGGTATGGGGTGGGATGGATGTGGGGTGGGACGGTTTAAGGCCGTATGCGTGCAGGAGCTTTCTGGCCGCGGGTGATGCGGTGACGAGATGATGACCCACCTCCAACTCGGAATCATCGTGATTACCTCGCCCGCGTAACCCATAATGCGGGACGAAATCGCCGCGGCAACTGCCACCGTTGTGTGGCGTTGTGTTCTGTTATGTGGTGTTGTGTTCAGGGCACGTTGCTTGTCCTCCTCTTCTATCTTGCTCCTTCTTTAAATCTCTTTGCCATTCGGACGCAACCACCGCCACCGCCACCGCGCCATCACCACCAGCACGGTCACCAACACACTAATACAGCTAACACCAATACCAACACGCCGAGTAACATCGACAGAACAACCATCCAACTGTTCCCGTTGATTCGTATTATTATGTCTGACAGAAAGCGATGGTCTTCATTCCTTTTTTTTTTCGCCATACCACTGTCTTCGGATATCGCGTAAGGGTGTCTCTCTCTCTCTCTCTCTCTCTCTCTCTCTCTCTCTCTCTCTCTCTCTCTCCTCGAGATCGCACAGCTTTTACGATTGTCGAGATCTTCTTCTTTTTCTTTCCTTTTCATTGCTTTTTCTTCTTTCCTTTTCTTTTCATTTCATTTCATTTCTTTTCTTTCCTTCCTTCCTTCCTTCCTTCTTTCCTTCCTTCGTCCTTTTTGCAATGGACGAAACACGTCCGGCGGGTCTTTCGCATTATTTAAAGAATCCCAAGAGGAGAATTTATTTCGCGTGATTCAGAGCACGCCGTGCTCGTTATTTATAACTCGAGCATTTAAATGGTACTTTAGGTTCAACGACGTTCCCCATCCTCCCGCCACTTGCCGGATCTCTTCTTCTTCTCCTCCACGACCTTCGTCGTTCGTATTCTCCCAATGCTATTTCCTTTTTCTGTCTCTCTCTCTCTCTCTCTCTCTCTCTCTCTCTCCTCTTTTTTCTACCCTTTTCTTTTCTGTTTTTTCTACCTTTTTTCCCCTTTCCTTTTCTCGTTCATTCTTCCCTACCCTCCCTTACCTCCGATCGTCCCGAACCGAAACGAATGTTTCCTCCTTCCGGATAGTAAAGGAATATATAAGGTCCCTAACCACCCTGAAAGTAACATCGCTGAATTTTTCAAAGTATTCCTTCCCAACAACCAAATGGAATATATATACACCTTCGAATCTCGAGGTAGGTACGTCCGTACACCACAATCGTTCCTCCGTTGGATGCTCTCCAGTCGATTAGTTGGCGCAACGAACGAACGAACGAACGAACGAACCCTACACGCCCTTGAAAAGGCGCGCGCGACTTTTAATTGTAGACCGTGGCCAAAGTAGAAGGAGGCTATTATTCTTTCTCTCGTCGGTAACGTTGTCTGCTGCTTCTCTCCACTCTTTTCTCTCTACCTTTCCCTTTTACCGCTGCTTCTCGAGACATTTCGAGAGAGAAAGATAGAGAGAAAGAGAGAGGGAGAGAAAAGATAGAAAGAGAGTGAGAAAGAGAGAGGATAAGAGAAAAGATAGAGAGAGAGAGAGAGAGAGAGAGAGAGTGAGTGAGTAGGATATAATAACAGAGCGCACGTCCGTCCATCCATGCTCGAAAGAAACGACCGTTCGTTTCTTCCTTCTTTCCTTCCTTCGTCCTTTCGTCTGGCAGCTTCATATACTTACACTCTTCCAGAGGAACGAAAGCTCCATGGAATTCTGGTCAGACATGATTTTTCATCGAGCAACCATCCCTCTGTCCTTTTCTCTATCTCTTTCTACCGTGCACTGTCTATATCTACCTACAACGAAAGTTGTTCGCCTTTCTCTTTTTCTTTTCTTTTCTTTTCTTTTCTTTTCTCTTTTTTTCCTTCCTCTCTCGGCGATCCTCCATTTATCATCCCCTAACACGATCGACGTTTGCTCCGTTTTTGGGAAAACTCGTTGGCGCCACCTGGCCGGATGTCGGTACACGCTAATCGACTTGCCTAAGTGGAAAAGGTTAGTCTCGAGAGAAGAGAGGGAGAGAGAAAGAGAGAGAGAGAGAGAGAGGCAGATGAATAGATAATTGGACGGATAGATAGATAGATAGATAAAAAGATAGATAGGTAAAGTGCGTTCTCGATCGATTACGTAGCGCTAATAAGTCGATGGTTATTATTAACCTCCTTCAACTGGCACTCTTGTTCTGAAAAGAAAAGAAGAAAAGAGAGAAAAAGAAAAAAGGAGTAGAACAAAAAGATAAGGGCACGAATTTATGAGGGTATTGTCGAGGAATCGGTCCGTCGTTTTTATATCGGATCGATCGATCCGATCCGATCCGTTCTGATTTGAATTACGGGACGATTTTCGAAGAAGAAGAAGAACAAAAAGAACAAAAAAGAAATGGGAAAAATCAAATAAAATTAAATTAAAAAACTACATGAATTAAATATCATAGATATTAAGAAATAATCTCTCGTGTCGTTTTCTTCGTCCCGTTTTTCGAAAGAAACGGGGGAAAGATAAAAAATAGAGAAAATGAAAGAAGTATAATATCGTCGTCCGCGTTCGGTATCCCTGATGTCTCAGAGTCTCTCTCTCTCTCTCTCTCTCTCTCTCTCTCTCTCTCTCTCTCTCTCTCTCTCATTTGGCTTACTTAGATGCTCTTTCGATGAATGACGGAACTTTGTCGGCGCGTTCACCCACGACGGCGGGCGCCATCGGGTCACACAATCCTTTGAGTCCTTTTCCTAACATTCTTACCGCTCAATGGAGATCACACGCCGTTCCCACTGTATCGTATTACAGGACGATAAAGGAGAGAAGAGTTGCGCAGGAAAAGGGAGAAGAACGACGAACGAAGAAGCACTCTACGTAGTATTATACTCTTCTCCATTGCGAGGGATAATGCGAGTCCATTCATCGGCGATCAAGCGTTTCACCCAAGACTCTCTCTCTCTCTCTCTCTCTCTCACTCTCTCTTTCTCTTCTTAAAACGACGATTTCTTTCCTCTCGTTTCTTTCTTTTTCCTTTTTTTTTTTTTTTTTACTGAGCCGATCGTAAAACGATTCGAACGATTTATACGGAAATATCGAATCTTAAAAGTGGAGAAGAAACGAGGGCGATGGATCGGATGGATCATATCTGTGCTTTTTCTCCGCGTCCCTTTTCTTTCCTCGTTCCATTCTTTCTTTTTTCGTTTTCTTTATCCTCTCGTCTCTCTTTTTGCCCCTTATCAACTTCGTATTACAAAATCCTTTCGGTGCGAAATCCATCGAGAGACATTTATTCATCCGTCCGTTCGTCTTTCCGAAGCTTTTCAATGATCGAATTCATCGAATCGAATCGTCTTTATTCACGAGACAAAACCTAGCGCGTGAAATTCTTGTTGCGAAGTAAGACGGGCGGAGAGAGGGTGGGGGGAGAGGGCCGTGAGCCAACCTCTTTTATCTTTTATCTATCTACATTCTGTAGATTCACAAAGAAGAAACGCGATTACATATATATATAATCTGAAAGAAGGAACTTGTTACGGTCAGTTACGGGCAATCGGACGGACTTTATCGGTGAAGCAAGCTAACGAGAAACCATTTTCATGCTAAAACCCATGAAATACCGTTCCGTAATGAACCGTAGAAGCTCCAACGAAATGGAAGCCGAGACGCGCGATCGTTAAAACCGAAGAACGAGCAACAGCTTTTCATTCGCGAGAGTAACGAGCCTCGAGAGACTGGTGGATAGGTGGGGGGTGGGTGGGGGGGCCGGGAGGTGGCGGAGGGATGCGAGCGAGGACGAGGGAGAAGGGGTAGGTATGAGCGTGGATGAGGGGAGATCGGCAAAAGGGGAAATCGGGTTATGCGTGTGCACGTCGTCGACTACGACGCGACGTATAAACTGTCACGGTATATAAGAACGCCGACCCGAGCCTTTTCTCTCGGTCAAACTAAAAATCATTCATTAAAGTAAATACGATCGATGAATATTCAACGACACCGATGATACCTATTTACGTAGGACACGAATGATACACGCGCGCGTTCATTTAGAACGACAATTCTACGAGATCGCATGCATAAACACATTCACGGCGAGATACTTGTTCGAAAAAAAGAATAAAGTGAATCGAATTCACAATTCGTCCGAGCGTCGAAAAATTTCATTCGTACATCAGAATATAAAACTATCCTATCTGAAAGATACGTAAACGTTTCGACTGTTTTACGCCTACGAGGAGTATCTCGTGAGATGTGGAAATAGAAAGCAACGACGCGACCTCCGCGGCAATCCCAGTTTAAATGTCACATTATAATAATGTTCTTACGTCAGGAGATAAACGAGAAAATCGAGGATAGATCGGGATCGTAGGACATACGATTATTAATCGTTCGATTAGGCGATCATATCATTTAATATCGATCGGACCAACTACCGTTTCTACTTCTGTATATCTCTCTTTCTCTCTCTATCCTTCAATATGTCTAGACGAGATCGAGATTCCTTAAAGAGTTAAAAAATCCAGAGGATAAAATGAGTATGATATTGAAAAAAAAAAAAAAAACGAAAGCGAGAAAAAAACAGATAAAAAAGTAAAAGAGGGGCAAAAGAATATATTAAGTTGGGGGAAAAGAAATCCATTATTTTTACGTGAACGTGAATGAAAAAATTATGAATTTCTTTTTACCCAACCTAATATATACATTATATATATATATATATAAACATACATATACACACACACACACACACACACACACACACACACACACACACACACACATATATATATATATATATATATATATATATATATACATATACATAGCGACTCGAAAGAAGAGAACGTAAAAGATTCGGATGAAGCTCAAAGGAGATCGTATTGTTCTTTCGCCGATGGTTGCTGCCATCGCGTCACGTGACTTTAGCTCGCGGTCACGTGACCGCGGAGCGTTTTAATTGGTCGAAGCATTGAGAAAGGAGGTACGAGTAAGGTATTCCGGAGCAGCGGCAGTCTCGCCACGTGGTGTGTTGAGAAAATTGCATCGTAACACTGAATTTATGCCGTCTTATAAGAAAGACAGAGACAGAGAGAGAGAGAGAGAGAGAGAGAGAGAGAGAGAGAGAGAGAGAGAGAGAGATAAAGAAAGTAAGTACACACCTTTCAAAATTATTACTTAAACCTGCGGTATCGTACGACATTAATGGCTTTAATTACCGGCACAGTGATAATCATGTCGCCTTTATGTGGTTGATCAACCGGTCGCGATTTATCGGTCGATAGAAAGAAAGAAAGAAAGAAAAAAGAAGAAGAAGAAGAAAAGAAAAAAGGAAAATGAAGGAAGAAACCCACGGGTAAAAGAGTAAAGAATTGACAGAGTATACCAATGATTACGTTACATTATCCGATCGATCAGATCAGAATTCAATAAGTGTCCGCTATAAAAGTCACGCCGGTGATCGAAATGGGCCATAAACTTTGAATGTAACAGAATTAGTTCGAAAAGTTATTAAAGCCGCCGAGCGAGTTCGTTGGCAACGGTTTGGGTTTGCTAATTGAAATTCTCCCTCTAAGAGAAATTTTCATGTGAACAACGTGTGCGTATCCTTACGAATGAATATTATTATCCCTAGTGTCCCACGCTAATGCACAATACGCGGAGACCTTTTGCGGCATTGTTGGACAAAAAAAAAGAAGAAGAATAAAAAGTAGAAGTAGAAGTAGAAGTACAAGTAGAAGTACAAGTAGTAGAAGAAGAAAAAGAAGGGAAGAAGAAGAAGAACAGGAGGAGAAGGAAGAGGAGGATGAGGATGAGGAGGATGAAGAGGAGGAGGAGGAGGAGGAGGAGGAGGAGGAAGAAGAATAAAAAGCAGCAAAGTAAAGAATAAAGAGAATAAAAGGTTTGTTGAGGAAGAACAAGGACGGTAAGAAGAAAGGCAAGAAGACTATGAGTATCGGTGTTCGCGGGGTCGAGCCACGTGACCGGCAGCGCGTTTTAATTGGTCGAAAGTGCAGTCGGAGTAGCGATGGAGGGAGGACGAGAAGCCTTAGCGTTCTTCAAGTAGGAAGGGATAGAAAGAGAAAGAAAGAAAGACAGAGCGAGAGAGAAAGAGAGAGCGAGAGAGAGAGAGAAAGAGAAGAGTTCGTTAGGGTTGGCACGCGGATTAGACAATCGCGAGGTGGATACTTCGAAAAGAGGAGAAGAAGGAGAAGAAGGAGGTGGAGGATGAGGAGGGGGTGCGAGGGCGGGCTTCCCCACCAGCCGACACCTTCGACGGTGGTAAACGCGTTCCTCGAGGTTCCTTCAGGACGACCCTGGCCACTCACGCACTCTCTTTCGCACGCACACAGAAGTACTCGGTCGTGCGTGTCGACTGAACAGGAAAGAAAGAGAAAAAGGGAGAGAGAGGGAGAGGGAGAGGGAGAGAGAGAGAGAGAGAGAGAGCGAAAGATCCGCCCTCCGTCCTCCTGTCGGCGGCTCCTCTTCTCTCGTGGGCTTCGCGTGGGGGACGAAAAAGCTCAGTTATAATTGTTGGTCCTCGCGGACCGCACATATTCGCCGTATCTTCGTTAATTGTTACCTCCTACCTTCCGTGTACATACTACTACCGAGTATTATTATCTCGTTTACTCGATCGACGACGAGAGGATAGATCACGACGTAATTAGATCCAACGGAAAGTATCTAGATCGCGTATTATGGATCGTGAGAGTTCGTTCGAAAAAGTTAACCATACGAATTTAACGACTACGTGTGAAATAATATAACGTACGAAACAATAACGTACAACGTGTAAACGTTAATTGTCAACGCTTATCGAGGTGGCCGACGTTGGTTTTGGATTCTTCAAAATAAAAGAACAAAGTACGAACGAAACGTTAGGAAAAAAAAAACGGAAGTAATAATAATAATAATTATAATAATAATAATAATAATAATAATAATAATAATAATAATAATAATAATAATTATAACAATAATAAGAATAAAAACGGAAAAAAGAAAAAGAAAACTTGAAAAAAAAAAAAAAGAAACGGAGGAACATTTCGTGGGATAAAGTGGCGCTGTTTTCGCAAAAGAAACATTCGTTTTTCGGGAACGATCGAGTAGAAGGAACTATTACGAGGGTACAAGTAGAAGTTCAAGTGCGTTTTATTGGATTTGAAACATCCGATATGAATTGCGCTTACCAATATCCGCATCCGGCTCATCCGCAGAACGTTATGGCTATAGTGCCGACGACTTCTCAACAGAATCACGTTCCCTCAACGGATACGGAATATTTAGAGGTAATGCGAAGTAAGCCGAAGTTTTTACACTTCGATGTAACACCATCTACTTGATAATTATCTATTTTGTGGTGGTAGATTTTTTCCCTTGTTTTTCCCTCTTTTTGTATAAATACATACAATATAAATGCATGCGAATTGCGATAGAAATTATTCGCGATAATAATTAATTTATTTTCCTTTTTTTTTTCCTCTTCGAAGATCGTCGATATTATATCTAAAAAAAAACAAGAAGCGTTTCCTTAAACAAAAAAGAAAAATAAAATAAAATAATCTATCATTCGATAATAATAATAATAATTGTAATCATACGAATTGTTGGCGCAAACGTGCGCATAGTCAAGCAACAATAATTGTTTGCTTCTATAGGTCGTATCTCTTCGTCAGTTCTATCTGCTCTTAGAAATAGGAGTAAGGATTTCTTAAAATAGACATTAATTCGATAAGCCTATTATAAGCTTTATTCAGATCTTGAGCGTTATTTTGTTTTCATAAGCGTTCGTTGATGTTAACATGATTGATGTGTCACAAGCCAGGCCTATTTCTCTAAAGTTCAAAATGATTATAATATGTATATCTATACGATAGCCTCAACAAAGATCTTTCCCTAAAATGTAAACATCTTTGCGAATCTTTTCTTTCTTCCCTCTTTACCGATCTCATAATTTTATCTAGCCGGTTTTTTTTTTTGAAAAAAGCGCCGGGAAGTCAGTCTGAGATCAACGGTTTAAAGTCAAAAAAAAAAAAATCACAGACTCGTAACGCCAAATCAATCGTCATAGATATATCGAGTCATATGAGCAATTTTCTATTATACAAGGGCATACGATAATCAAACGATTATGATCTATCGCGATAAAGTAGATCGAGATATTTTACATATGCGCTAAAATCATTTCATAGCGCCAACATCGCCAACGAACGAACTACAACACAGGATATCCTTTTAATTAACGAGGCGAGCGGTATTTTGCTAACGGCCTTCGTTGGTAACCTACCTAGCCTAGTACCGCCGCCCTTTTCATCGGGTCCTGAAGGGTCTATAACTCTAAACGACTAGGAAAAGACGCAGGGGAACAGATCCCTCCGCGCGAATTGATCGTCATCGCTGATCCGGTGCGAGACACGCGTATCTGGAAGACGCTATCTCGTATTGTAACGTCCTTGACGAACGCAATGCGAACGTGTTTCCTCTTTCTCTTCTTTCGGGGGAAATTTCAAGCCCCATGATCTAAAGTTTACGGCAAAGGCAAGTTGTTACTGCCCAATATTTGACAGATCTCTCTACCGAAAGGATCAGCGCCCTTCGGCTTTCGACGTCCTGGGCGGTCCGGGTACGTCCCTACGTTAATTGTTCATCTCCCGACGTCTAAAGCGACCAATAACGATGCCTTACCCAACGATGATTCTCCTCCTAAACGCACTGCCAATTCGACCGGCTGTCGTGCGTAATCCGATTTTATCCGATTGTCAATCGGAATCTACCAATTCGATTTGATAACGGTATCGGGAGCAACGGTGTCGTGGAAAGAAATATAGGGAAATTCACAAGGGGTTCGAGGATGTATCGTCGATTATATTCGATACATCGAATATTATATATAGTTGTACAATTATTTTCTTTCTCCATCCGATACATTCCCCTGACGCTGATGATTTTTTTTTTATTCTTCTTCTTCTTTCTTGTTTCTTATTTTTTCCTCTATCGTCAATTGCAGTTTCTTTTTCCTCGATTAACTTTAACATTCGAGTATCGGCCAGAGAAGAGAGTGATAATGTGATAGGATAATCCATTAGCAAGTACATTCAACGTTAAACGAGCTACGTCGTCGTATTGAAAGAAAAAGAAAAAAAAAAAAACAGCAAAAGAAAAAAAAAGAAAAGAACAGACAAAGAGAAATCGATATACGTAGAAGGTTAGATAGCAAACAGTTATAAGAGCACCGACTAACCGAGATTCAATACCGAAGGTATGCATTGCCCACGCATGTGCTTTAAACACGTAGGACATAAGCATCTACGTTTTGAACGAACTTGAAGTCATACCTAGACGTATCGTTCAATGTAAAGCTTGATACGTATTTTTTATTTTTTTTTTTTTTTTTGTATCGTTCGTTACCACGAGACAGTTCTTTCCTTAGCGAACCAAAATTAGAATAATGATTTGACAAACGTGAAAAATCAGCTCTGTGATCTTGAAGATATGCGAAGGAAAAGAGAAAGAAAAAGAGAAAGAGAAAGAGAGAGAGAGAGAGAGAGAGAGAGAGAGATGGAATGAAAGCAGTAGCGGAAGAAAGAAAGAGAAAGAGAAAGAGAGAGAGAGAGAGAGAGAGACGTGGCTAGGGGATATTAATATAAGGGCTCGATACGTAATTATAGTGATTACCGTATTGCCAGGAGGCGGACGAGGGCGTCCCTCAGTTTGCACGTCATTTTGCAATCTCAACTTCCAAGGAACATGCGCGTGAATTTGTCAGGGGTCCTTCACCGGACTAATTGTTTCCACCTTTATCATTAATTTTTCACGCTTTCTCCTTAAATAATTCGTTCTTGATTTTCGACTCTTTCCCGATTCGTCGAGATAATTTTTCGAAGTTCATGAAAAAAAAAAAAAAAAGAAAAAAAACAGGACTAAGAAAGAAAGAAAGAAAGAAAGAGAGAGAGAGAGAGAGAGAGAGAGAGAGAGAGAGAGGGAGAAGTAATCCCTTAATAAAAAATAAACGTTCTCGGGACTCGTTTTTAAAACGACCGGAGTCATTAACTATGGCTCGTGAGGATTTATAAAGAGTTTTCGATTTGCGAGTGCGCGCGGTCGGTCGACGAAGACAAGCTTGAAGGATCGTGACTATCTTTTGCATTAGAAACACTCCATAAATCTAAGAGGATAAGAGACGTGTCCCGGGGGATATATCGGTTGTACAGTGACGGGGTAAGACGAGGGTGGTGGTTGGTAGGAGTAATATACGCCAGGTTTTAAAGAGCAAACGAGAAACATGAGCAAAAACATGGACCAACCACAGATCGCGTTCGTTCACTCTTATGTACGAGCCAGTAAATCTCAGTCGAGCTTCTTTATTACTTTTTCATCTTTTTTGTTTTTTTTTTTTTTTTGTTTCTTTTTTTTCCGCTCTTTTCAGATAATTTCTCGTTTAATCGCGAAACGTTAGCTTTTAATAGATATCTCTAATGTCTGGTTCGACAGGACAGGAAGATCGATTAGGTATCTCGAACGTGTAAAAATAATATCTCGCGTTATTTTTAGAAATATCGTTGTCGTGCTCTCTCTCTCTCTCTCTCTCTCTCTCTCTCTCTCTCACGAATTACATGCAAAATCGATGTTAAACTCGTCGTATAATCCAACGCTCGATATGGTGTCTCTTAGTATTTAATGACTAGTATGAATCCCCGTTCCACGGGGAAGGTCATTTTTTTCTTTTCTTCTTTTTTTTTTTTTTTGGTAATTCCAAGGGGTACAATTAGCTGGCTCACAATTTAGGAATTGATCGATTAGAATAAGGAAGAATGGAGGATAAAAATAATAATAATAATAATAATAATAATAATAATGATAATAATAATAATAATAATAATGGTACAAGAAAAAAACCGAAAAAAAGCAAGAAAAAATTCAAAAAAAAAACAAAAAAAAAGGACAACGGAAGAAGATTATAGGATACCACCGTTATATCTTTCACAAGAGAAAACTTTTAACTCTTCGAACGTCGTCGATAATCACGGATGGGAGAGTAAGAGAGAAAGAAAGAGAGAGAAGAGAGAAAAGAAAGAAGATGAGAAAAAAGAGCATGAGAGAAGCTTTAAGGTCGCATTGAAAGTTGCGTGCCATAAATTAAACAGGTGTGCTCGGCTTTCTTCAAAGAATACCTGTATATGCAGATTACTTGTATGCATTTGTCGATGCTTTCTCTCTCTCTCTCTCTCTCTCTCTCTCTCTCTCTCTCTTTCTATCTATTGTGAACAAACCGTGTGCAAGCGTTTGATTTATGAAACATTGTGACAGAGTCGACGCAATTATGTTCGTGGCATTTTTTCTTTTTTTTTTTTTTCTTTTTGACAATCGATTCCATATGAATCGATGTACCGATTTAATAGTTTCTACGGACACGAAATATCATGTAATTCGTATTAACAAAGCCAATGGTATCTTTTGTCTCTCTCTCTCTCTCTCTCTCTCTCTCTCTCTCTCTCTCTCTCTCTCCCCATCTTTTTTTTTCAATTTACTTATTTACTTTTATTCCTTCCTTTTCCTGACATTCGTTGACGCACGTATTATTCGGAAGAAACGAAGTGAAGAAAAAAAAAAGAAAAATAGAAGGTACGAGAGAGAGAGAGAGAGAGAGAGAGAGAGATCGATGATCGATCGAAGTTAACGGATCGAGTAGTTATTAAGGGTTCTCAAGGTGGGTACTTACATGTATGCGTACACGTTGTTAGGTATATCTACTTGGTAGGAAGAACGCGAACAAGTTCACTGTGCATCTACAAGCTGCTGAAGGTGAATCTTCATTTTCGGATGGTCTTGGCTTCGGCTTTATACGATGCTTCTTCCCGAGGTAATTATTAGTCCATCAGCAACTCCCGATGGCCACATGGCTGTATAAAGAGGCTCTCTCTCTCTCTCTCTCTCTCTATCTCTCTCTCTCTTCCTTTCTCTTTCTCTCTCTCTTTCTCTTCCTCTCTTTATCTCTCTCTCCTTCTTTCTCTTTTCCACTCAAGTCCCGACGCGGGCCATTTTCGCTCCGCAAGGCCGCCCTGTCATTAACCGCCCCCATGAAGGGGTCCCCCGGTCCCATTTTCCCTTTCAACCCTGCACTCGAGTAACGATCGCCGATTCATCGGCTTTCGAACCTTCGATATCGGATCGATCGGAATCGCGGAAGTCGTTGAATACTTCTTTAATACATCTAAGCTCTTTTAATGTAAGTAATTTTACCTTTGGAATATATACTTATATTTATATAAGTACGATTAGATATACATATCTAATGCTAAACCACCGTAAGATAAATATCTAACTATGTAAATTCTCTCTCTCTCTCTCTCTCTCTTCATCGTTTAATATCAACAACCATAAAAGACCCCTGCGCTCTCTATCCACCGTTAATAATTTCCATGGAAAGTACACATGGCAATTAGTGCCAAACGCGGTTATTATCCTTTCATATAGATTTAACCGTGTTTTTAACAACTAGTTTTTACAGTCTTTTACGCTCTAACATTCGTCGTTATTCTTATGTAAGTATTCTTAACATTGCAATTTTAAGATGATCATCGGTAGAAAGGAAATCTTTTACTTTTCTCTTTCTCTCTCTTTTTCTCTCTCTCTCTCTTTCTTTCTCTTCCTTCTCTTTTCACGCTTACCCTCGAAGAAAGAACATTATACATCTTCAACGTTTGCTTCGTTTTCCAGACACACACACACACACACACACACGCGCGCGCGCGCGCGCGCAGATATAGATATATATAGATAGATAGATACAAAAGAGCATTCCCATGAGAATGGATTGCAAAAGGAGTGAAGGTTCATTGAATGCGATTTTCCGTGATATCGCGCAGCTAGGCGAGCGCGTTCGACGTTCGACAAAAGCCACCCTCGCGGATATTACGTAAGCGTTTGCTTCGCACGGTCCAACGAGCATCGGCTTTGGTAGTCGACGTTAAAAGGCGGCGCGCGTTCGATTCGTGCCTCTCGTTGTAAAACATCCCTTGTTCCGGGTTACTAACACCACCACCACAAACTAACACGATCGCACACCATCGCACACTTTTCCTATCGCCCTGTCCTACGTTAAGGGTGGATCGCACCTTTTGTGGTACGATAGCACGCGATCTACGCATCATCGCCTCCTTGAACTACGTGCTCAAAAAGAGAAAGAGAAAGAGAAAAAGAGAGAGAGAGAGAGAGAGAGAGAGAGAGAAGGAAGAAAACCCGATCGCCCTCGTTCCGCGAAATAATTTTTTTCTCTTTTCGAGATTGCCCTTTCTTCCTGTATTGTACCGTCGCGTGAGATTCGAACGGAAATCGGCTCGTTCCGAGGTGCCGTGTTTTATCATCGAAAATTATGTTTTCGATTTCTCACGCATTGAGAAAGGACGGTCGATAGAAAGGTAGGAAAGAGAGTGAGAGTGAGAGAGAGAGAGAGAGAGAGAGAGAGAGAGAGAGAGAGAGAGAGAGAGAGAGAGAGAGAAAATAATCACGGAACCACGTTCACTTCTTCGAAATTTCTTTCGATCGTTAAAATGGTTACTACGATATATAATATATATATATATATATATATATATATATATATATATATATATATATATATATATAAATATATCGTAGCTCATTTTATCATATATCATTTTTGTTCCTTTGCCCGATCGGCGACTATACGTGAACTAGGTAGTACCTATTTACTTACTTATTTATTACCAACTTGCTATGGGGTCGAACATTAAGAAATTGATGACGACCACCATTGGTGATATATTAATGCGAAAATTGTCCGGAGAAATCTCGACCGCCCGACGACATACACAGTCCTCGTGGTCTTACTCTCCTTACGTTATTGTGCGGCGAAGAAGCAGACGAAGAGCGGTTATGAATGGACCGCGATTAGATGCTCGTCCCGCCGCAGTGGCGCCGCAGTCTTCTTCCATTATGGGGAAAATTAGGTCCTAATGCGAGCCTGACGCGTTCGTCCACGTCGCGACCGGATCACTGGCGTAGACACTTATCTTCTATTTATTCTCGCCTCTACATAATTCGTGGCGAATTAGCATGGTACACCCTTTGCCTAATGTTTGTTCTTTCTTTTTCGTTTTATTCGTTCGTCCATTCTCCTCTTCTCCGGAAAAAAAAAGAAAAAGAAAAAGAAAAAGAAAAAAAAAAAGAATAGTAAAACAAAAGTGAAAAGAAAGAATACAAAAGAACAAGGTAAAACGAAATCGCTCGGCCTTCTTCGTATATTCTTCCTCGATTTTTTTTCCTTTCTATTTCTTTTTTGTCTTTTTGTTTTTGTTTTTTTTTTTTATTTCTTTTCGATCTCCTTCCACTCACGCTTGCAATTCTGTTGTTTCTAATTCTATCTATTTCCAACCGAGACAAAATGATTTTCTGACAATCGCCATAATCCATCGAAGATACGATCGAACATTAAACATAAAAGTCAACGGTAAGACGCCACTGACTCGAAGAATGATAATTGGTTCCTCCTTCGTCGTACATTTTACCGAGAGCGTTCCGCTTTATAAGACGTAGTCGATAAGCATTTGAAATTCAAACTCCGCGATTAAAATCGCATTAGGCGCGAGAGGAGGCGATATATACCGGTGATTCTCTCGGGCAACTTTACGCGGATCGTTCGAGATGACGACGACGACGACGACGACGACGACGACGACGTCGACGGCGGCGGCGGCGGCGGTGGTGGTGGTGGTGGCGACGGTGGCGGAACATTATGATATCCAAGATTCTAATAGTTTTCCATACCGAGCAGGGTATTTCGTCATTATCATCATCATCATCATCATCATCATCATCATCATCATCATCATCATCATCATTATTATTATTATTATTATTATACCATACAAAATGGTACATTAACTTTATATGGAGGTTAAAATTCCATTAAAATATCAAGGGAAAAGTTTAACGTGTCGTACGTAAATATCTACCAACCAATCTACTATTACTACTACTATTACTATTACTAATACTACTACTCTACTACTACTACTACTACTACTACTACTACTACTACACTACTTCTGCTGCTGCTGCTGCTGCTGTTGCTACTCAGGACATTCCCATCGTGGAGAAATAATAATGGGACGTGGTTTGGTGCGTCGATATTTAAATAACAATGACAGGCATACCGTTACTATGGGTGAACGCCGATAGGAGGGCTCCGGGTCACGTAGAGTGGCTCGATCCGCGAAGTAAGGAACGACGACGAAGGAGAGGAGTCGATCGAACAAGCGGGACGAACGCAGTGACTGAAACAGCGAATAAGAGAGGGACAAGGAGACAGAGACAGAAAGACAGAGAGAGAGAGAGAGAGAGAGAGAGAGAGAGAGAGAGAGAGAGAGAGAGAGAGAACGGAGCAAGCGAGCGAGCAAGTCGAGTGTTCGTCGCGCGTGCCCCTTCCCTTCCAAAGAGACGAAGAACAACGAAGCGACGGCGGCGACTCAGGGCGATGCGCGCGCATTTCGACGAATAAGTCCGACTATCGTTCGTGCAAGAAGGAAGAAGAGAGAGAGAGAGAGAGAGAGAGAGAGAGAGAGAGAGAGAGGACGGGGTCGGATGGAGTGAGCGCGCGCGCGAGGGAGATGGAAAGAGGTTGGACGACGTTGGCAAGTGGTGGGGTTAGATAGATCTCGCTGGTAGGGATATGGATATCGAGTAGAGAGTCGGGTAGGTATGTAAGGTAACGCTGTATAATAAGGCGGAGCTTGTACACGCACGTAGGCGTGGACTCAACAACGTTCGGTTACCGCCCATTCGGCCGGGTTCCAGTTCCGTTGGAACGCCCACTGCGTCTCCTCTCGCCCGGGGCATCCAGAGCCGGCTCCTCTCCAACCTTTACTCTAACACACTACACCTCCTCCGTCTATACGTGCACCATTCCCCCGGCCGTGATCGGGGAAAGCCGATCGGTTGGCCGGCAGTCTGTCACGGGGCGAAGAGCGGGAACCACGTTAACCGGTTCCTTCAACCAGCTCGAGTTGAGTCAAGCTTTTTTTCCGACGGTACCACGCAACACTCAGCGCTCCTTCCTTCAGCCCGTGCCGATTCACGCACCGAGTCTTCGAGAGGTACCGTTCGTTAACGTATCGTACGGCTATCTCGCCGTCGTTGATTATTTCGTCGCCGTCGCCGTTGCCGTTGCCGTTGTCGTCGTCGTCGCCATCGTCCGTGATTTTTATCGTGTGCTGGTGTGTTGACGTTTCGCGAGGGGCAAAGGAAAAGAAGTAAAGGAAAAAATAGCAAACGCGACGAAAAGAGACAACACGACGTTTCTTCTTCTTTTTTTTTTTTTCTTTGCTTTGCTTTGCTTCGCTTTGCTAAGAAAAAGATAGATAGAGAGAAAGAGATAGATAGATACGTAGATAGATACATAGATAGATAGAGAGAGAGAGAGAGAGAGAGAGAGAGAGAGGGTGGGAGGGTGGGAGGGTGAAAAAAGACGCAACGCCCTGGTGAACAAACGAGTCGCTTGAACATTCGGTCTAAGTGTCGAAGGGACCTAACACGACATGCTGACCGACATGACACCAGCCGCGGCTGGTCAACTTTATCCGCAGCTGCAATCCATCGCCAAGTCACCCGCTCATGGACATGTGGTGAGTCAAAGGCCGATCGGTTTTTTTTTCCCCCTTTCTACCTTTCTTTCTTTCTTTCATTAATAGATATATCACGTCTTTAGATAATTTACTAGGTACGATTTGATTATCCAGAGAACGTAGTTCACTTACTTTACACCTAACTCTCCCGTTTGATCGTTATTAACGACGTTATAATATTATTGACTTTATAATAACGTTAGATACGACGAGTGACTCTCGTCTATCGTTTTCGATTCATTTCCTTTTATTTATTTTTTTTCTTTTCTTTTCTTTTCTTTTATTCGTAAGTTTACCTTACTTATTAAAGTACCCATCGAAACGGGTACGCGATAGAACTCTAAAAAAAAAAGAAAAGGGAGAGAAAAAAAGCAAGGAAAAAGAGAAAAAGATCGAGTGAGAAAAAAAAAAAGAAAGAAGAGTTATCCCCGATGCCTTCTGCTTTAGGTCGATAGATCGTTTCATCTTCCTTAGGATAGGGATCTTAATCCTAGCAGCAGGTAGAAAAGAAAGATCGATTTTTAGGATCAACCGCTACCGTCGCCTCTCGACGACGGTACACCTTACGAAGTACCGAGATAAAAGATCTTGTCGATGGAAGGACAAATTAGTGGCCATTTTGAAAAGAGGTGTCGCACCATTCGAAACATCCAAAAGATAAACTTCCGTCTTTGACTCTTTACGTTCATCTCACCAACGATCTCTCATCGGTTAATCTTGTAACCTGCTAATATTCCATCTAGATTACGATCTTAAGTTGTTCCCTTCGTTCACGTCGACGAAGGATTTCGAAGGTTAACGCGATCGGAGTATTCTTCTTCTTCTTTTACGTATCTACGTTAAAAATACATAAATGAAATCATTTCCTTTCGATGCTAACCAAACTATTACATTTTCGTCGATGACGATCCGATCGTCGTTTTCGAAGAACTTTTTTTTTTCTTTTTTCCAAAAAAAAAAAAAAAAAAAAAAGAAGAAAAAAGCTTCAGCAAAAGTAACAATAAAGGTCCATTATTATCGACTAGATCCTAAGATAAGTCCACGATCATCCCGGATGATCCGACCTGTTTTGACAGAAGCGGCAATTCTTAAAGACCTCCTTCCATCTCCTTCTCTCTCTTTCTTCTCTCCTTATTCTCCTCCTTCTCTCGAAACGAATCGAATGGCACACTGAATCCTTTTTCAACCTCGACGACACGTGTTCAAAGTTGTTCTCTACGTCTTAGCTTGAACTCTTTATTTTATGACTCGGCAGGAAGAACGCACTCCCGTCGGAATGATTTACGAGTCGACCTAAAAAAGTAATTAAATCCGTAGACACCGAAGTGAAAGGCGAGTATATTTATTAAGTAACCAGAAATCTGTTTTTTTCCACCACTTCGTTCATCCCTCTCTCTCTCTCTCTCTCTCTCTCTTTCTATCTAACTCTCTCGTATCGAGTTCGAAGATAAATCTCACGACGATAAATAAAAAAAAAAAAAAAAAAAAAGAAAAAAAAAGCGAAAAGAAAGAACAAAAGGAATAATTATTCGCACTTAAATCAAGAAATTTAATTGTGATCATTAACGAAGAACAATTACGTCGCTTAATGCGTAAATTAAAAAAAGAAAAAGAGAAAGAAACATATCCTCGAGATCTTAAATATATAAACTATCTAAAAATCGAGAATGGTAACAACGTCTAGACGATCTATTCGACAAAATCGCGTTTATAGAGCTTAAAGAAAAAGATTTGCCCTTTTATTTCCTCCCTATCGAAGTATTCCTCCTAAATGTATCGAGTGTCCTTCGGGACAATGGTCCTTGCGCAAGGTTTTCAGAAATGAAACGGACATGGGGTCCTCCCTCCTCCTTCCTACCTGTACACCCTAGGAGCCAATTATTTGTCTGATCTCCTTTGTGCCTCCTAGAGGATCCACTTGACAGGATGCGTGAGTAGGAAACACGATGCCGACTTCCTTTCGATCCAAACCAATGGGAAGATACGTGCGAAGATAGTACACACACACACACACACACACACACTATCTCTCTCACTCCTTCTCTCTGTCTCACTCTCTCTTTCACACGTAGTACGAAGGATCTTACGTCCTTTCGAATTTCTTTTTTCTTTTTTATCGAATTTTTCATCGATCGCATTCGCACATAGTTGTTTCCCTTTTCATTCGCTAGCCTCATTTTTCTCCTCCCTCTTCTTCTTCTTCTTCTTCTTCTTCTTATGGAATTGAGCTGTCGATCGATTTATTTTTCTTCTTTTCTTTCTTCTTTTTTTTTTTTTTTTTTTTTTTATTCTAAACGACCCGTTTATCCGAGACACGCTCAAGAGAATCGACATGGCCAATGGCTATTTCTCAAACTGAATCGATAATACGTCAATACTTAATATCTTCGTATGTATATATCGATCGACGAGTTCTTATTCTACGAACGATTTTCACTAATTCACGAAGCAAAGTCGCGGCACCCTTTTCTTCTTATTTATTGACATAATATCTCTCTCTCTCTCTCTCTCTCTCTCTCTCTCTATCTATCTATCTATCTATCTATCTATCTATCTATCTGTTAACGTAACGAAAGCTTCCCATACATACTCTACTTCCATCCCTCTTTCTCCTTTCCTCATTTTCTATCTGCATACGCGTAAAAATATCGACCTTATCCAAGAAATTATTAACGATCTTATCTCCCATCAACTGTCAATTATGATATACAATTAAGTGGATTTATATTGAAAAATTAAAAAGCATACTTCTCTCGGTCTCTCTTTCTCTCTCTCTCTCTCTCTCTGTCTATCTCTTTTTCTCTCACTCTTTGTCTCTCTCCCTCTGGTCTATCAACACGTAAGGTATCTATCGGACGATACCTAATACTTAATACTTCGATAGGTCAGTTACACCTGTCAAACTCACGAGAGAACATTTAGGTGACATCGTTTTCCGGTTTTTCCTTTTCTATACATCGGTCCACTTCACTTTTACGATCGGTAATCCGATAATCCGATTCCTCGAGAGAGAGAGAGAGAGAGAGAGAGAGAGAGAGAGAGAGAGAGAGAGAGAGAGAGAGAGAGAGAGAGAGAGAGAGATAGGAGGAAAAGTGGGGGGATTGACAAAGTAAAAAGAAGTAAAAGAGTCTTTTCTCGAGGGTCGCCACCGTTGACATTTTCAAGGACAACAATGGACTGCGAACTGGTGACTGTCGAGCTGGGAGTTTGTCGCAAAAATCTTTGAATCCCTTTCATGGGATCACACTGAACCAAGAGAAAAATAGAGAGAGAGATAGATAGAAAGAGAGCGAGAGAGAGAGAGAGAGAGAGAGAGAAGGAGAGAGAGAAGCAAGAAGGCCTTTTTATGCGAACCTTTAAGAGGCTTTACCTGGGAGCACACCGGATGCCCCACGAAAATGCCATCCTAATTTGTCCTATTTCTGAGGGAAAGGAGAACTAGACGGCTATCCTAGAAGAGAGGGCTAACCGGACCTTATTTCCTTAAACCGACCGCAATCTATCGAAAAAAACACGCAATTCTCCTCCTCCTCCTCCTCCTTCTTCTTCTTCTCATCCTTTCTCATCCTCTTCTTCATCTTCTTCCTCGTATTTTGCGTTTCTTCTTTTTTCTCCTTTTCCTTTTCTTCTTCTTCTTTTTTGTACTTTTTTTTTGTTCTTTCTTTTTTTGTTTTTTCTTCGTCGAGAGATCGCACGAAACGACATACTTGCCCGAAGGCAAAAGTTACTTTGTACGAACGAATTTATTTATTTCTCGAAATTTTTAATCTTCCTATATATCAAGAGAAACACACACACACACACACACACAGAGAGAGAGAGAGAGAGAGAGAGAGAGAGAGAGAGAGAAAGATATATGACGATAATATCTCTCCTCGTAACGTTTATGATACCTACCCACTTCAGAACGTGCGAAAAACGATGTGGTCTCGTTGGGAAAGCTCGTGTGATCAAAACCGCAGGATTCTTCGGTGTAAATTGCGAGTTACAAAACTCCAAGCGGTTATGGTATACCTACTTGTGCGAGCTCGTTGAAAATCGTTTTATAATCGTCGCCGATTTTACGAGAGTCTTTTACTCTCTTTCTCTCTCTCTCTCTCTCTCTCTCTCACGCACACACCATCGTGAATAAATCAACGATAAATTTTCTTCCTTTCGATAATGTGCTACTTTATACGACATATCACCGTATAAAGTGAAACACCAAATAAAAGATGGCCCTTTTCTCGGAAACGATATGTAATATATAATATATAATACATACATACATACATACATACATACATACATACATACATACATACATACATACATACATATATATATATATACATATATATATATATATATATATATATATATATATATATATATATATTTACGTACACCATACGAAAATGAAAATCTCTTGAATGAATTATTTTCGTCGATAGCAATACAGAAATTGTTGTAGGTTAAAGGATCGAAAATTCAACTGATTTTTGGTTCTCTTCGACGTACGTACGTACGTACATACATACATACATAGTAGTTCGTAGTTTCGTAGATTCGTGTATGAAACTGGCAGATGTTCTACGATGTGACAACATGGCTGCCATTCTCGTCCTGAAACGTTTACCCTTGGAAAACCGTTTTTAGATATGATTGATCGTTCCTAGAAACCGTATTATATTTTGTCAGTGTAGCTCTCGTCGATGTTTCTGTCGAAAATAAAAAAAAAAAAAAAAAAGAAAAAGAAAAAAAGAACGTTCTAACGTATCGATTTTCGACCGAATCGACGAATTAATCAATCGAAAACTTCTCACGAAATTTTAATCCGTCTATCTATTTGTTTATATACATACATACATACATGTGTGTGTGTGTGTGTGTGTGTGTACGCGTTATTTCGTTTATAGATATTAAAAATTTATAATAGATATCATTCGCGATAATAAATCTCCTGAGAATGATCTTCCATCAAATTTCTTAATCGTTCTTGACATCGATTGACCCTTATCTTACACAGACAATGCACCTTCCTCAAAGACGTGGAAAACTTCTTTCTCTTTCTTTTTTGCTTCTTCTTCGTTTTTTTCTCACAAATTATAACCATTCTTAAAGAAAGTGCACCTCAATTATCGAAAGGGGTAAGGGACCACATACCTATAACTATTTAAGCTGCAAAATTCGTCGAGTAATTTCAGTTCGCTTAAATTGGCTAAGGCAAGCTCTTTCGTTTATGCTTCATATTTACAAACGTATACATATACATATACATATATAT
>OU426858.1:3745468-3750468 GCA_911387685.1 Dolichovespula media
GAATACTTACGAGAAAGTAAATAACGTCGGACAGATAGATACTTGTAAAGATAAAGACGCGATGGTTAAAAAAACAAGAAAGAAAAAAAAAAAAAAAAAAATACAAGGGAAAGAAAAAGAAAAAAGAAATATGAACGGGGTACGTTCTCTGAATCTTATCGATCACTCGAATCGAATCGATTCGAACGATCGAAGATATTATAACTTACGAATTACGAATTTGCCAAGGAGGAATTTGAATAGAGATAGTCTTATCGATGAAAAAGTATTATTATTATCATTATCATTATCATTATTATTATTATTATCACAACATGCGAGAACGAAGAATGGTAAACGGTGGGAGGGAGATAGGAGTGGGGGGTTAGGAAAGGGGGGCAGGAAACCCCATATCAAAACAATAAGAGTTTCAATCGGATACGTATAGTCCCCGATGTAGTTGGTCGAAAGTAAGAAGAAAAAAAGGAAGAGAGAGAGAGAGAGAGAGAGAGAGAGAGAGAGAGAGAGAGAGAAAGAATGAAAGAAAAGAAAAGAAAAGAAAAAAAAAAAACCTTCGGCAAGTAAAATAACCGACGAATCGTTCGATCTACCTTTCCGATCTCTTTTCGAGCAACGAGACCTCGTGCATCGCTCCATGAATTATTTACACTGACGTCCGTGACGTAGCCGTCTCGCCTTCGCGAATCTTTACGAAAAGAAAAAGAAAAAGAAAAAGAAAAAGAAAAAGAAAAAGAAAAAGAAAAAGAAAAAGTAAAAGAAACCTGGCGCGCTCGCGAATATTATTACGGGAAGGATAACACAGCACATACCGCACGACGTCGCGTTTTACCTTTTTTTTTTTTTTTTTCTTTTCTTTGTTCTCTTCTGTTTATTCATATTAATTTTAATCTCAATTTTTACTTTTACCTTTATTTTTATTTGGAAAAAGACGCGCCTAGGCGGGTGGGGGGGGGGGAGGGGGAAATACGAGACCCCAAGGAAGCTTGTGATCCTACTCTAATAATTGGCTTAGGTCATAAGCGATCGTGGAAATCACCGTTCGAAATCGATGATCTTTCTTTCTCCCCTCTCTCTCTCTCTCTCTCTTTCTCTCTCTTTTTAGTGATTTTCACAGAAACGTCCGTAACTAAATTGTAAATTTATGATAACAATGTTGCCCCGACGGCTGCCTCTGCCCGTTCCTTTTTTGCTAGCACGTCGAACGATGCTGCTGGTGCTGCTAGAGTGTTGCTGCGTCTGGTGCAGCCGCTATTTTATATCGTTACGGGAGCTCGAACACGCAACTAGTAACTTCTTAATGCTCGCAGCTTTAAACGCGGAAAGAGATTTAGTTTGATGCATCGTTGCATGTGATAGCAATGCATAGGAGCGAATGAATTTTTAAAGCGTTATTCTTTATTATGATTAACGATAAGATCTGGGTAAGTTAACTTTTGCTTACTTATCTCCATTTCTAATTTGAAAGGTATGACTTGATTACGTTTCGACGAACGAAGACACGATTGATGAGGAATGAAGAAAAAAAAAATATATATATATATATATATATATATATATATCTTTCTTTTTTCTTTTCTCTTTTTTTTTTCTTTTTGAAATATCTCCTTCTCTCTTTCGCGACTCGTCGTTCGGCAAATCGGTAGTCATCGGTATCGAGATCCTTCGGGCCTCCTCCTTGCCATCGTTTAAATGCTAATGTCGAGTTAATTTATCGTCCTACGATTTCGCCGGTTTACTTCGCGTCGGCGCTATTTACACGTTGATTCCACGTTGGAGCTTCGTAATTGAAAGAAAGCCGCCGCACGGGACCACCCGTGCAAAGCGGGCAATAAAATTTCAAATATACGGGGACGGGCCTCGAGGTTGTTTCGGTAGGTTGGTCTAGGAGACGAATAAAATTTCGTACGATCGAACGACGTCCTCTATCCCATTCTCTCTCTCTCTCTCTCTCTCTCTCTCTCTCTTTTATTTCTCTTTTCCTACCTGAAGTTCGACGATAAACAGAAACTCCGCCTCCTTTCGTTGCGTACGGACGAGGACAAATCTGAGTAATGTCAGATCGGGGACCAAATGGCGATCGGTATATGGCGACGATTCCTTCTTCTAAAAAGAAAAAAGAAAAAAATAAAACAAAAACAAAAACAATCCTCGAATAGAAATTAACGAGATATAAGCGTAACTTATGTCCATACAAGTTTCAAAATAATTAACACAATTACGATTAATCGGCTCCTCTTGTTTACAATGACAATGTAATAGACAATGATCTACAACACATTTGCACAGAGCAAAGAACCGTGCGAGAGTTTATAAGATCTTAACGAGAACAAAGTGAATAGACTAGGTGTTGTATCGGTCTAAGTATACGCCGTTAATAAACACCAATCCCCTCCCCCCCCCTCTCTCTCTCTCTTTGTGCCTACCTACCGGCGGCTTCTCTTCATAGCCGGAAGGCAACCGTGTCTATATGCTAATAGGAAGCTCCCGACATTTTCTACTTTGCGCCTTCTCTACCTTCTTCTTTCTTTCTTTCCCGTTTGCGTTCGTTCGCTCGCTCGCGAACACGATCGTTTACAGTTTTTCTTCCATAGTTGTTGTCTATATCTACTTTAGATGCATTATATGTTACCTAGGAGATATAGTTACATAGGTATACCTAAGTACGCATAAATATTATATACCAGCGGCATTTAAAATGAGGATGTTATCTAGGCAGATAGATAGGTAGATATACAGATATATGTAAAATCGACCGAAACAAATTCGAGATGAAATCTTTTTCTCATTACTTTCCGTTTTATGAACTACCTACCCACCTACCTATCTACCTTCATACCACAACCCTACCTATCTACCTATTAAACGAAGCAAACGACCGAAAGCTACGTTCGCTTTATTCGGTAACATTTTAAGACTCACCCTAATTTATCGCAGGACGTTAATTTTATTAAAACGCTAATAAAATCACCAAGAGGCAAGAGACTTTACCGTTAAAACTCGCGAACTCTCTCGAATGAATGAACACTAACGTGGAGGGTGGGGTTGGGGGGAGGGGGGAGGGAATAAGAGAGAGAGAGAGAGAGAGAGAGAAGAATAAAAGGAAGCAAAGAAAAGAAGTTTACGCGAAATCGATGTTGGATCTGACGGGGGGGACGATAAAACCATGAAAGATGTAAACTCGCCTTTAAGGTAACTACGACGAAAGAAAAGAAGAGAAAAAAAACGAGAAAGCTAAGAAGGCAAGAAGAAATAGGAAGAAAGGTAAAAAAGGGGAGAAAGAGAGAAAGAAAGGGAGACAAAGAGAGAGAGAGAGAGAGAGAGAGAGAGAGAGAGAGAGAAGGTGGGAGATTTGAAAGGGGTCACCTTTCCCAAATTAGAAGCGTTCGTAGAGTGAACGTGGTAAACGACTAGCCGGGCGATAGATCGGACACTCCGCCGCTAATTGGCTGCAGAATTTTATGTACCACTAAATTACTTCATGCAAATGCAGTCGCTTCCGTCCTTCTGCTTCTGCTGATACTCGAAAGAAAAAGAAGTAAAGAGAGAAGGAGAGAGAGAGAGAGAACGAGAAAGAGAGAAAGAGAGAAAAATAGGAAAAGAGAGAAACGAAGAGAGAGAGAAAGAGAGAGAGAGAGATAGGGATAGATAGATAGATAGAAAGAGAGTACCTATATATACCTATTTTAGAATCTCTAGAGCGAGAGATGAGCTTTACACCGAACGGTTCTCCATAAGATTTACAGCGCTCTCATTATCCTAATGAAGACGTAACGCGTCTTGAAAAAGGGGCCTCGATTTTTGTTGAAAACCGATTGCTCGTACGAAAACTACTCGTTACCGGTCTCTCGTACTAAAATGCGAAAGGAGATCCCTTTCCCGGACTTTTGCTTTCTTGCCGTCGTCACGACGGATCATTAACGAAAATTAGGTGGATGACTCGAGGCTTCGACGTACAACGTCTTCTTCTTCTTCTTCTTCTTCTTCTTCTTCGTCTTCTTCCCTTTCCTTTCTTTTCTTTTCTTCTCATCTTTTCTCTTCTCCTTCTTCTTAGTCATCTTTTTCTTACTCTCCCTACGCTCATTCTTCTTCCTTTCTTCAACGACTCGCTGAATAAACGAGAACTCTTCACTACGTTCGTTTTTCCTCCTCCCTGTTCCATCCCCCTATTTTATTTTATTATTTTTATTATTTTTTTTTTAATTTAATTATTTATTTATTTAGTTATTTATTTTCTTCCTTTTTTCTTCCGTCGAAAATTTCCTCGACCGAAAGAACGACGTTTCTCTCGATTTGAATTAATCGCTTCGACGAACCCCGGCGATCACTTAACGAACGATAAATACAATCTTTGTATCCTCCACCATCGATAATAGGAAATATGTCCGATCAGATTTCAATTTTGACAAAATTATATTTGCATTGCGAATATCGATATCGTATAATGGGTTAGCTAACGTTTGTTTGTGAAAGAGGAAGAGAGGGAGGAGTAACAGGGGAGAGAGAGAGAGAGAGAGAGAGAGAGAGAGAGCGAGAGAGAGAGAGAGAGAGAAACAAGGAAGATCGCATAGATATTATTTTTCTATACGTTGGCACAAGGTCGACGCGGGGGTGTTGCCCGTTTAAACTGGCCAGGAGTTATAACCAACCGGGCGATAATACCCGCTTTAATATTCAACGCCAAGACTGGGTAACAGATTTACGAGCGCTAATGAATTGGTAATCTAATCCTTCTTTTCCTCTCTCTCTCTCTCTCTCTCTCTCTCTTGGTTTCTATCCTCGCGACAGCTCACCGTAATTTCTTCTTTTTTTTTTTTCACTACGTTTCACCTTCCCGAATTCCTTCACGAGTTATAGAAATACCCCACACGTACGCCCTTTTCCCATACCCGGAAATCGTTAGAGTCTTCAAAAATAATTTGAAATTTGTCGAAGGTTCGAGGATACGGCGCATATATATATATATATATATATATATATATATTTTCATATACCCATACAGA
>OU426858.1:3752968-3755468 GCA_911387685.1 Dolichovespula media
TCGATGGTAGAGAAGATGGGAGGGAAAAAAAAAAAAGGTATTCGAAGTGGCACAGGTGGGGAGGAGTTATAGATATATGGTTGTATTATATTTCGAGAGGTGCTCCAATACTTCCAACATACATGAGTACACCACAGGCAGGTGCTCCTCCATCGGGGCCAGCGGTCAATGGCTCTCTACCGAGAACGTCCGTCACTTTTTACACTGAAAACCAGAAAAGAACGCCGACTAATTTCGAAGGTAGCTCCATTACCACGGAAGAACAACGAAAATGGATTCGTCCTTTAACCCATCCAATATTAATCCTATCAAAATCCTTTTCTCCACTTAACTTACGCCTATAATTTTTCATCATCGCCTTTTCATCGCCATTACTTTTTCACTCATCGTCGATTGTACACACATAAGCGTATAAATACGCAGAGAGATATATGAGAAATTATAAATCGTATATCGGTGAGAAATAACGACGAAAATATCGCTCGAATCGAATAACTAACAGTCACAAAAAAAAAAAAAAAAAAGAAAAGAAAAAGACAGAAAGAAAGAAAAAAAGAGAGAGAGAGAGAGAGAGAGAGAGAGAGAGAGAAAGAATGAATGAAATTTTCGCACCTTTCGTGGTTATTCAAGTTGATTCGTAAAGGGTCGAAGAAGTTTGACAGAGACGTCGGATGTGGTTTGCCACAAGCTTTAGCCGTGTAGTCACCCTTACGTTTTAGCGGGTTAGCACCCTCGCAGCTTGTCAGTCGGCCGTCGTGGCAACCCTCCTACTGTACTCGTCTCGATGACGGTCAGCTGCTTACCTCGAACGTTCGAACGCTTGAACGCCTACGATTTTCGTGCTTTATTTCGCTCGTTTACCAATCTAAATGTCCCCTCTCTCTCTCTCTCTCTCTCTATTCAATTTCATAAAAAAATCTGTACACACGATTTCCAAAAAAGAGAGAGAGAGAGAGAGAGAGAGAGAGAGAGAGAGAGAGAGAGAGAAAGGAATACGATTTCGACGAAAGATCTTCGTACAAAAAGTAAAATCTCTTATGTTCGATATTGTTTCCTACATCGTCCAACGGTCGTCGAAGTCTTCCCTCGGGTCCAGTCTTGTGAGTCGACGAAGCAGGACGATGGCTCTTCTTCGACGCGCTATGAATCTCATTCGCCACACTGTCGGACCGTTTCGACACGCATCCATGCTCACGGTGGGCACGACTCGCGCGCGCAAGAACCTCTCTCTCTCTCTCTCTCTCTCTCTCTCTCTCTTCCTCTCTCTCTTTCTCTCCCTGGTACGCTTCACAAATTCACACTGGATTTATCGATGTCCATCCAAGTTCAGAGGACATTACCGGATGCCTATTCGTTATCTTCTTTTCTATATTTTCTTCTCTCTCTCTCTCTCTCTCTCTCTCTCTCTCTCTCTCTCTCTCTCTCTCTCTCTTTCTTTCTGTATCTTTCATCGTCGAGTTTCTCAAGGATCAAGTCAAAACTATAACTAATCCCAAGAATGAATAATTCTCATCTTTTAATCTGAACGGATCCTTTATGTAACGTATACCTACAACCAAAGCCATATCTGATGATAAGTTCGGCGTCTCGAAATATCCTTTCCGATCGTTCTTGGAAATAACGAAGAGAGAGAGAGAGAGAGAGAGAGAGAGAGAGAGAGAGAGAGAGAGGAAAGTCTCCTCGATGATTTTAATTTATGCGCGGCATGGCTGGAGGCGTTATTAGTCCTAGGTGGATATACGATGGGCGTGACGTCACGCGGCTAAAACAAAGGATCCTGCCGAGGAGCCCATCCCATGTCGGCTCTCTTTCAACCGTGCCGACAGGACGGCACGAACCATTGGATCTTTTCTGCATCAGCGAAGGTTCGATGTTTTACGCTTCGCAAAGTTTCCTGCCCTTAAAGCGCTGCTTTTCACTCTTCCATTTCTCTCTCTCTCTTTCACTCTCGTTCTCACTTTTTCGACTATTCCTCCCTCCCCTCCGCTTCTCCGTCCATTAAAATAGATAGAACCTTATTTATTCTTTATTTCTTTTCTTTTCTTTTCTTTCTTCTTTTTTTTTTTTTTTCTTCTATATAAGCATAAACCGACGTTACGTAAAAAAATTTGATAAAATTTAAGATCTCATTTCATTCACACCGTATTACTCTTTCACGACTTAAAATTATTATAAACGAGACGTAAAATCGAGACGTCTACTAATACGAGAAAAGGCAGAGAAATTAGAAAGCTCTGGAAAGCCATTAATGTCTAACTGCGAATGGAAGAGGTCTTGAGAGCATGCATAGGTTAAAACGCAGCTTCGTTTTAACTTATTCCGTTAATTACAGAGAACTTGACCTCCAACCTAAAAGCAAGTCTCAAAGAGATATACGCGCGCGCGCGCGCGCGCGCACACACACACACACACACACGGACACGGACACGGACACGGACACGGGGACACATACAAATATATATCCCATCGTTCTATAATAGTCTCTATATCTCTATATATC
>OU426858.1:3757968-3767968 GCA_911387685.1 Dolichovespula media
GTACGACGACGGGAGTAAGTCAAAGACCTACAGCAACGAGCAGCGCCGGTAGTACGAGCGGTGGTTACGCCCGAGCACCGGTCACTTCTTGCGCTTCAACGGCGCCACAATACGGTAGCGAGCTATATTTTCCTGGTACCGCGAGCGCGCAACCTGCCGGCGATCCGCATCACCATCAGAGCAGTCTCCTTGGAAAGGTCGAAGGCGCGACACTCGGCTCGGTATACGGTAGACACCCTTACGAGTCGTGGCCGTTCAACGCGATGCCAGGCGCTACGCACGGCGGAATAAAGGCCAGCGACGGTTGGTGGGATGTTCACGGTGCCACAGCCGCTGGTGGTTGGTTAGATGTTAGTGGCACCGTAGGCGTAGGAGTACATGCCGCGCAAATGGCCAATTACTCGGCAGACTACTCTACGAGCCTAGCATTGGCCGGCAATCATTTACTAACTACGGCCACCACCGCCGGACACAATCTACTCCAAGACACATACAAGTCCATGCTACCCGGCGGCCCGCCCGGCTTCGGGCTCCATCATCATGCGGCGGCGGCGAGCGCCGGTGCCGGTGCCGGTGCCGGAAGTCCACAAGGTAGCGGCGCCGGCGTCGGCGTAGGCGTCGGCGGTGCCGCCGTTAGCCAGGCACCCTCGCCACGCTCGCAGAGACGTTACACCGGTCGTGCGACCTGCGACTGTCCTAATTGTCAAGAGGCCGAGAGACTCGGTCCCGCCGGCGTACACCTCAGGAAGAAGAACATCCATAGCTGCCACATACCTGGTTGCGGCAAGGTCTACGGGAAGACGTCCCATCTGAAGGCCCACTTACGGTGGCACACTGGTGAGCGACCGTTTGTTTGCAACTGGCTTTTCTGTGGCAAGCGGTTCACACGTTCGGATGAGTTGCAGCGGCACCTTCGAACCCACACCGGCGAAAAGAGATTCGCCTGCCCGGTCTGCAACAAGCGGTTCATGCGCAGCGACCATCTCGCGAAGCACGTCAAGACCCACAGCAGCAGCAGCAGCGGCAGCAAGGGCAAGGGGGGAGCGGGGAGCTCGTCGGCCGAGTCCTGCTCCGACAGCGAGGACAACGGGAGTCAGCAGAGTCCCACTTCCAGCTCGGTGCCGCCGCCGCAGCCGCCACCGCCGCAGCAGCAGCAGCAGCAGCAGCAGCAGCAGCAGGCTCAGGCGCAACAGCAGGCTCAGCAGCAGGCGCTGGCGGCGGCAGCGGCGGCCCAGGACACCAACAACACCAATTCCCAGACCACCACCACCAGTCTCGGCCATCAGCCGACAACACCCATGACCCCAATACAGATGACCCCGCCGCCTCTGACCGCACACCATCCCCACCACCCGCATCTCCCGCCTCTAATGCACCATCCGCATCATCACGCAACATCCGTACCGGCGGCCCATCATCCGCACGCGGGGATGAGCATGCACTGAGCCCGGTGGGGCCCGGAGCCGGTGCCTGCAGTACCTCTGCCGCAACGACCCTGGGCTCCTCCTCCTCCCTATCCTACCCCCTCAACTTGAACCTCATTCAGAATCACGTCAATGCCCACCCCCATCATCATCAACACCATCACCAACAACAGCAACAACATCATCACTCCAATCCCTCCTCCCATCATCATCATCAACACCACCAACATCACAATCAACAACAACAGCAACAACAACAACAACAACACTCCCGACAAAACAATTCCTATTCGATACAACAAAATCCTGGTACACCTGGCTCGGCACAAACTCCTTCACCCTCCTCACCTGCGCCTGTACATAGTCTTTAAGCCGATGACGAGATCCCTCTCCAACCCTTTCGTTTCCTCGAAGAGCAGGAACGGAGGGAGCAGCCTGCCTCTCCTTCGGCCGCTCTGCACGCGGATTTTGCCGACTTTGTTACTTGTAAATACTATAAATAGTGAGTGTGCGTGTGCGTAAGAAAGAGACAGAGAGAAAGATAACGCGTGCGAGAGAGCAAAAGAGAGAAAGAGACAGAGATAGAGAGATCTATATATATATATATATATATATATACATATACATATATATATACATATACATATACATATTCATATATATATATATATATATATATATATATATATATATATATATATATATATATATATATATATAAAATGATATATTAACTATGCGGTGTAATGTAAAATAGATATGCATATATGTATGTATGTAGGTATGCACTGTCGCGCTGTACGATACACACAAAGACACGAGTCGTCGTCGTCGTCGTCGTCGTTTCCCCACTACTCCCCTCTCCTCCGTCATCATCCTGTTTACTTACACTTTGCCCGATTGTACGGCCAAGGGGAAGATAAAGATAAAGGAAAAAGAAAACAAACAAAAAAAGAAAAAAGAAAAAAAAAAGAAAAGAAAAGAAAAAGAGAACAAGAGGACGCACGCGCGCATGGGCGACGTTCGGTCCAAAGCACGATGCACTCCGGACAAGTTCCAATCGCGGTGCCGATATTGGTACCAATGATGATTAACGAATTTTCTTGTTAAACCTATCATTTTGTTGTAGAAGCGAACTCCCGAAGGTCTTGCGTTTGGAACTTGAACTCGGACGATGCTCCATATCAGCTCACCACCCTTTCAACGTAATAAACATACTATTATTAATGAATTAATTAATTATTCTCATTAATGTATTATTATTATTATTATTATTATTAATATTAATATTAATATTATTATTATTATTATTATTATTATTATTATTATTACTATTATTAATAATATCATTATTATTATTAATATTATTATTATTATTATGATTATTATTATTATTATTATTATTATTATTATTATTATTATTATAATAAAGATTATAAATTCATTTTAAAGAGATAAAGAGGAAATAAATAATGCTTTTGTGAGTAACCAGAGTGTTTCTTCGTATAATATCATCTTTAATATCACTTTTGTTTTTCTTTTCTTTTTTCTTTTTTTTTGGGGGGGGGGCTCCTTTAAGCAAACGTCCAACATGGATCCCTGATATAACCCCTCGTCACCATCCCTCTTTAGCCCCTCTTTAGCCTGATATCAGGAGGACGTAATCTTTGAAAATGGTTAACGACATTTAACAGATTCGTAAAGTGATTCCAAAGGAAGAGAGTCGAGAGATTGGCCCGCATAGAGATATTGCGACGGTAATATCGTACCACGGGCCGTTAAGTCCTGGACCCTCCCAGCCATGAAATGTCCCGTCATAACATCAGTCTCTCCCCCTTTTACATTACCCCGCCGTGCGCGCTCTACTTCATCTCCCTCGTTGAATTTGGCCACGCGGATCCCTTCTCTGCTCCAGCGGTAGAACAACCGCCGTCATATAACGTCGTCCCTACGGATGTCGGGATACTTTGCCGCGTCGATTCACGCTCCTTCTAACGTCATAAGGTTCTAACGTTTAACACCGATCGAAAGGAGAGATGGGAGTCTCTTTTGCAAAACATCTGCTTGGCTTATCTCAAGCTTTACCTTCCATTTAGCTTCACGGCTCGTAAATTATCTAGACGTTTTATTTCTCTCTCTCTCTTTTCTTTATCCTGTCTTCTTCTCTTCTCTTTTCTTCTTTGTTCGATTTCGTCTATTTTCTTCCCCCCCCCCTTTTTTCTCGTTCTTTTTGTTCTCCCTATTTTTTTTTTTTAATTTTTTTTTTCTTTTTATCAAGACGTGGATTCTTTCAAAATGAAACCAAAATGGATTCAAACATTAATTTTATATTATAAAAAGAAAGCGGGGAGAGAGAGAGAGAGAGAGAGAGAGAGAGAGAGAGAGATGGATAAAATGAATTTGCCCCCGTCTATACGCTTGTAACATGGGTATATTAAATAGATATTTTTATTTTAATATCATTTTCGTCGTGTATTTATGAATACACAAAAGGTATCCGCGAAGAAGAGCCCTGCGTTATTAGCGAAGATGACTCGACCAGTTTATGCTACCGTCGATGACTTTGCTAGGACGGGCCTGGTCATTTCTACTAATTAAATCATTTTTATTAAATTCTTTTATATCGCCATTAGCGTATTATCATAAGTTAACCGTCAGTTGTTTGTAATTATAATACCCGTTTAATATTTTAAACGTATTGCAAATTTAATTAATGTAGACAAGTATTACCAGTTTAGACGCGAATAATAAATGTATTAATTATTCATTGATAAGGACAAGGCGTATGTGAGACGGACAGACTGCAGATAACACGACGTACGACAAAAACTTAGGAAATTTATGTCTCGGACAAGTTTATTTACGATACGAAAAACTACATTTCACTATTTTCCACTTTATGCCGAATATTTTCATTGAGTTAACAATTACCGGCACGAGATATCACGAGAGTGATAACAAACAAATATATAAATAAATAAATCGATCGATCGATTGATTACACAAATTAATTAATTGATTAAATTTATAATTTAATAAATAAAATTAAACGACGATTTGAACTCTCGGATCCACTTTAAATAACTCTCTGGATCCTCGTTTCCTCGATATTTAGAATAATATAATCCTGAATGGGGCAGATCGACGATGATTCCAATAAACAATTTACAGATGTGGTATTATAAACCGGATCAATATGGTAGAGATTACGAAATCAGATCGTTATGCAAAGTAGCAATGGGGAAACTTCCAGAAGCGGTTAGAGGGTTGTTCCTACCCGCAACGATTCCCCCGTAGGAAGGGTGTTGAGACGGACGAGCAGGGTGGCAGAGCAGGGGGGAAGGGTGTAATGTTTGGTAAATGGCGAACGAACGGACGGACTCGTTGGGGATGGTTTTTTTTTTTTTTTTTTCTTTCGAAGATTTAGTCAAAAGAGAGGGTAAAGATTTCTTCCGCGACTGGTAACCCACCAATCGTCGACGTTTAACGTTCCAACGACAAATCGAATTTTATATTTATACAAATCCATAGTGGAAGTATTGTGTCAGTCCATGGAGACGATCGAAGACTATGAAAAAAAAAAAAAAAAAAAAAAAAAACAAAGAAAAAAAAAAAAGAAAGAAATAATAATAATAAAAAAATCACGGAACTTTGTTTTCCCTTTCGTTTCTTTCTTCCTTCGTTCTTTTCTCCTTCTCCCTTTCCTCTCCAGTTATTCGATCTCACCCTAAAAACAATCTCCGTAATTTGTTGTTATGGGCACGAGCCAAGGAATAACGGTGTACTCATCCAAGTGCAGGCAGGATTTTTCTTTTTCCTTTCTTTTTATTACTTCTCTCTTCTTGTTCTCTCTCCTTCTCTCTATCTATCTATCTATCTATCTATCTATCTATCTATCTATCTATTTATTTTTATTTTTTTCTTCTTCTTTTTTTTTTTTTACGACGTTGCCTCCTCCTCGGCCACATCGTTTTCGAAATGAATAATTATCCGTGTACGTGTCACGTGTACGAGAGCCATTCTCGAGGACTCGCGCCGTAGTCATTAGATCCGGCGGCCCCGTCCGTCGTCATTCTCGCGTTTGTGATTCGAACGTGTCGCGGATAATAAAGGATCGCGAGAACGCTCTCGACAAAGACACCGCTGTGCGATTAATTTCACGGCGGGCCCCCTGCGGTTCGATTGAAACGGAATGGAGAGCTCTGCGGCTACGCACGACCCTGCTGGGGTTAGCGAGAAAGAGAGAAAGAGAGAAATGGAAATAGAAAGAGAAAGAGAAAGAGAAAGAGAAAGAGCGATACTTCGTAATGGAGCATCCTGTGTTGGTTCCGCCGAAGAATAGAACCGACGCAGCTCATTGCATTGGAATCGTTAATCGCTTGACGATCCCTTTCATAATCTCTATAAGTAAGTGAATTTGACGTTCTAATGCACTTAACGTGGGTACGGAGAATAAAGAAACTCTTTTTCAAATAGAAACACGAGCTCTCCTCGATTATATTATTTCTTTGTTATCCCTTCTTTCTCAAATATTTAATTGTTTGTTAAAAAAGAGAGAGAGAGAGAGATAAGACAGATATTTCGTAGATATTTCCCGACTGTTTTTCGTCAAAGTGAAAGAAGGAAAAAAGAAAATGGATGGGTGGTGATGAACTGTTTGAAATTGCACACCATCCTCGCTCAACGCTGCACCGCGCGTGTGTGTGTGTGTGTGTGTGTGTGTGTGTGTGTGTGTACCATGAGTAATACACCGTCAGAAGAAAATTTCGACAGGAAGGACGAAAAGGGAGTTTTAGTTCGGGGAGGTCGTATCTCCCTATTGGAGGTCTCTTAACAAACCTCATGATCCTAACGACACGACTTTGTGCCTTGTGCCTCGTCGCAGTATCGTATTAACCAAAGTCCTCTACCGCTTCTTGTACTCGTCTTACGGTTTTGAAAGGAAAAAAAAAAAAAAAAGAAAAAGGAAAAAAGATTGAAAAAGGACACTGCTCGCTAGATACGACTGCATATCCCGTGTTAGATATTCTCTTTCTCTCTCTCTCTCTCTCTCTCTCTCTCTCTTTCTCTTTCGAAAAAAAAAAAATTATACCTACCTACCCACCTACCACCACTCCAGATGTTTGATTTGTTCGACTTAACGAGACGTTATTAATCACTTCTTCCAAGATGTACATTTAGTGCGCGATCGGTGAGACGATGGGACGGGGCGAGGAGGGAGGGGAAGAAAAAGACGAGAAATTCTAAGTTTAGCGATAACAGTAGAATCCAATCTTTGAAAGCATCCAAAGCCACTAATCTCGTATGCGTTATAATATAGTACTTAGGTATACTAGTGGGGATGTATTGTATATTACAGTGTAAGGATATTTTCAAAGAGCCGCATTTCGAGAGCGGCACGCGTCCTGTTACCAAAGTGCCACCACCCTCTCTCGAAAAAGGGATCTCTATTTGAGATGCAAGCCGGCATCTTCAAACGTCTAACAACGAAACGAAAAAGAGAGAGAGAGAGAGAGAGAGAGAGAGAGAGAGAGAGAAATCGATCCCTGAGTTTTAAATTCTCAAGTGGCTTGACCCCCCCCTCGAAAAGTCATCTCGGTCTCGCATAAATTATAACCGAATTAGTGTAACTTATAAGAAGACACCAAACTCGAGAGTGAAGGAAGAAAAAAGGTAAGGGGAAAAAAAAAAAAAGAAAAAGGAAAAGAGGAGAATAAAAAGGAAAGTTCACGTTTCGTTTATTTGGACCAATTAAACCGTCGATATTTGTCTTCGACATTATAGGAAGAAAAATTGTTTATAAGTAAAATTATCAATTATATCTATTCGTATAAATAACATCTGTATGTGTGTGTGTGTGTGTGTGTGTGTGTGTGTGTGTGTGTGTGTGTGTGTGTGTGTGTGTGTGTGTGTGTGTGTGTGTGTGTGTGTAAAGGGATCGTAATCGAATATAGTACATAATTTACGGATCGGTCAAGACTTTAATGGTCAAACAACACCGATCGTCCGTAAAACATTTCGTCCCGTAACGAAGAGAAGAAAGAAACGAGTGGTAATGCAAGGCCGGTAGCATTACGTTCGTATCGCAACACTAATTGCTTGTCGTTAAGGATCATTAAAGTATCTGGTTAAGCCTATACGACACTTCGCGTGGGGTACTCTACTTGCGACGACGCAATAATATTCCTCCCACGTGGCTCGTCAATCAATATTATCCTACAATAAGCTCGTTATCCGATTTTACCCTAATGGCAACGATCGCGGCCAATTATTATTTTTCCTTCTCATAATTATATCCGATTGGCAGATCCTTGAGGAAGGCTCGAAGGAAATGCAGTAAAGAAAAAAAATTCATTCGATATGAAAGATGAATGGACATTGAAATTTGTCATTAAACGAAGGTATTTTTTAATCAAATCGTCTTTTACTTCGCCTTTCGCCATTTGTCTCTTTTCTTCTTCCTCTCTCTCTCTCTCTCTCTCTCTCTCTCTCTCTCTCTCTCTCTCTCTCTCTCTCTCTCTTTCTTTCTCCTCTCTTGCTCTCTCTTTCTCTATCTGATCCCAAAATTAGAAAGGACACGAAGTGACATTTTTTTCGCGTCGAAGTCGGTACATCATATTTTTGTAACTCCCGCTGTCGCTTAACCGGCACCATTTTATCGTCGAGCTGTCAACTCCGGAAATTTAACATCAAACGTAACCCCATAACGATAGATGCTCCTTCTTCTTTCATTTTTTTTCTTCTTCGTCTTCGTCTTGTCACTTAATCACGAGAATTGTACATCTGTTGGCACGAACAAAAAATAAAAAAAAAAAAAAAAAAAAAGGAAAAGAAAGAAAAATGAACTTTCGTTTAGCCGAGTGAATGGAATACTTATTAATTAAATTCGTACATTTTCTCCGATTCCTTTTTTATACAAAAAAAAAAAAAAAAACAAAAAAAAAGAAAAAAAAATATATATATATATATATATATATATATATATATATAACAATTGAACGAGCATCCTGTATTCTTTATTTCTATAGTTTTTCTCCTTTCATTCTCCCAACGAATAAATATTAACTTTTGTCTGAGACAGGATAAAACAAATTTTCTACGAGTTCACGCGTCGCTTAAGAAGTTCTAAAGGAATCGTTTTGTTTTTTTCTTTTTCAAAATATAGCCGTGACACCGACGTTCTTCTTCCCGACGAGCGTTGTCTTCTCGATGATTCCTTCTAATCGTACGCTCGTGTACCAACAACAACAAAAAAGAGAGAGAGAGAGAGAGAGAGAGAGAGAGAGAAGAAAAAGAAAAAAAAAAGAACTAATGACAAGGATCATCGCGAGGCCTCGGGATGACTTGCAAAAATCAATTCAATTCCTTCTTCGTATATCTAATTCAATAATCTGAATGCGACGTGAGTGGGCGAGAAGTACGAGAGAAAGCGAGAAAGGGATAGAGAGAAAGAGAAATAGAAAGAGAGAGAGAGAGAGAGAGAGAGAGAGAGAGAGAAAGAGAGAGGAAGAAGATAGAGAGGAAGAGAACGGCGAATGTAAATGCGATAAACGAGCTCGAGGTGGTATTACAAGAAGGAACGAAGGAACAAAGGGTACCGCTACTTCCGGCTGAGCCGCATGACCGGCTCAGAAGTCATAAATCGTTTCGTGAACGAAACCAACTTGCTTCTTTCTCCCTTTCTCTTTATCTCTCTCTCTCTCTCTCTCTCTCTCTCTCTCTCTCTCTCTCTCTCTCTCTTTCTCTTTCTCTCTTCCTACAACCGGCTCGTACTTCTGACAAATGATCGTTTCACGGGAAGTCAATTAACACCTCGTACGTCGTTCGACGTTGAATTCGAGTTGCTTTGGAGCGCGTGTCTCCTCCTCGGGAGCTTTCGAACGAACGATACAGATTTTATTTCCTCTTTAACGAGCTTTCTAATGCCTTTCTTTTCTTTTTTTTTTTTCTTTATTTTTTTTTTTTTTTTTTTTTTTGCATTTTTCTCTTTATCATATCCACAAATTATATTACCACTACTCGCGAAGATATTACGCGCAGGTACTTGGGACCGCTCGCTCATAATTTGCCGATTGAATTCTCATTTGATGGGGGAAAAAAAAAAAAAAAAAAAAGGGAAATGATTATATTAATTTTTCTTTCTTTTCATTATAAAAGATAGATCATCGCTTCGCGAGAATCGAATGGGAGATTGTATATATCGGATGAATAAATGAAAGATATATATGGATTATTTGAAATAACAATCAACGTTTCGTAGTGGCCATCGGGAGATAATTTGATCGCAGGTCGACGATAACTATGCCAAGAATTAAATGAAAATTTGAGTTTAGCAATGGCCGTTTAGTTCGACGGAATTTTGATTGATAGGTTCCGGCGGTTTATAAGTTGCTTTTAGAAAGAACGTTACGCAACTTGTATGAGTTGAAGCTCTTAGTTGGTACTTAAGTATTATATATATATATATATATATATATATATATATATACACTTCTGATCTCTTCCGTGTAATTTTTTGTTTTCTTTTTTCTTTCTCTTTTTTTTCTTTTTCTTTTTCACTTTGAAACGTTCGAGAG
>OU426858.1:3775468-3782968 GCA_911387685.1 Dolichovespula media
CCTCACGCCGCCTTCCATCCCCTGATCGAAACGAAAAATTTATTAGCTACTCTCTTAAAGCTTAGAGTTAAACGGACGATATCGAGGGACCGAGTAAAATCGTTGAGCAAACAAACGAGAGAAGGAACCATCGAATGTATTTGGAAAGTTTGTGCAAACACTTCGGTCGCTTCGACTATACGGTATATCGATTCTAAAAGGAGATCCGTCGGACGTTCGAGTACCTGTTTTGTGTTAGAACGAAACAGAAAATCCTTCGAAAAGAAACCCCTCGAACAAATCGCTCGGCAAACATACGATGATCTCTTCGACTTGGTATTGCGACTTTTTCTTTTTTCTACTTCCTCAAAAGTCTATCACTTGGACCGCAACAACACGTCTACCCACTAAACGTTTACTACTAGTCAAAGTGAGCAAAAGATTTTTCAAAGGTGGAAAAAAATTTATCTGTTAGGTTAAAGAATGGAAATGCGTCGACCAAGTAGCAAAAAAAAAAAAAAGAAGAGAAAAGAAAGAAAGAATGTCGATTTTAAATACACAACAAAACGAAATACAATCAATCACACAAAGGATTTGTTTGGTCACGAAGTTGAGGTCCATCCTTTTATTTTCACCTCTCTCTCTCTCTCTCTCTCTCTCTCTCTCTCTTTATTTTTTTTTCTTTTTTTTTTTTTTTTTTTTTTTTTTAGGAAAGGATCTCCCGGGAACGACGATAAAGGATGATAGTTAAAACGCACAGCTGAGAGAGATCGTCTCTAGTAAGAATTTCGCAAAGATCTCACCACGTTCGTTCGTCTCTTTGTCCGGCAAAATGGCGTGAAATATCGAGGGTCGTGTTCCTAGCTGTGCCTCCGTTACCCTAAACGAACAAACGTTCTATATTTTCTACGAAACCGGTTTATGAGGACGTCCCTTTTACCTTTGGAAAGAAAGAAAGGAAGAAAGAGAAAAAGAAAAAAGAGGAAAAAGAAGAAGAAGAAAAAAAAAAAGAAAGCAAAGGTAAGTACCCATGACGAATCTTCGAATAAAGGGAACATCTTCGAGGGATACGCTATCAAATTTGGCAAACCTACCACCTATTTAAGAATAGTAACGTCTTAGCAAAAAGCCCTATAGTATATTAGTAATAACATAATAATTCATTATTCATCTTCTTTATATACCGTATGCCGATAAATTTCTATACATTCATCTCGTAGATATGTAATTTATTACTTCATACTTACTGCCTTGTGCGGATAAAAAAAAAAAAAAATAAAAGATAGAGAAGGAGAAAGGAAGAGAGAGAGAGAGAGAGAAGAAACAAGAAGGAAAGAGAAAAAGAAATACCTTAAAAAAAAAAGAAAAATTAATCGATAAGCGAACGGTATTATCGCGTAAATCTTTTCATTAACCCCGCACAATCTTCGTTGAAGTCCCGCGCGAGTTCATTCCCAACGTCTTTTCTTTTCTTTCCTTCTCCCTCCCTCCCCATTTTGCTTTCACTTTCACCCTCCTCCCCTCCCCTCCCCTCCCCTCCCCCTACCCGTCTTCCACAGCAAAAGTAAGAGAAACACAGAGAAAACTGGAAATAGAATGGGGAAATAATAAAAGGAACGAGTTAAAGCGAGACGAAGGTCGAAACGTTGGAATCGTTTGCCCGTAGATCCGCGCGATGACCGACGTTTGTCCCAGGAAAACAAGGAAGTGACGTCGTCGCTACGGTATCGATGATTATAATTAGCGGACCGATATACCGGAACAGGAACGAACTGATTACCGTAATCAGTCGCACGCAGTCGCGCGCGGCACGATTCTCCACGTGAGAGGAGGTTGGTGTTACCCGAAGATAGAATACTTTCGTGTCCAGTAAATGTGTGTGTGTGTGTGTGTGTGTGTGTGTGTTCGTACGTATACATTTGTACGTGTTCGTATAGCGCGGAGGGTCGCGTGGAGGAGGAGGACGAGGACGAGGAGGACGAGGAGGACGAGGAGGAGGAGGAGAAGGAGGAGGAGGAGGAGGAGGAGGAAGAGGAAGAAGAAAAAGAAGAAGAAAAAGAAGAAGAAGAGGAGGAGGAGAAGGAGGAAGCGAAAGAAGAGGGAAGGTGGGGGTGGTGGTTTTGTTCATAACACGCATGCGCGTGTGTAACGCAACTCTTTTCTCTCTCTCTCTCTCTCTCTCTCTCTCTCTCTCTCTCTCTCTCTCTCTCTCTCTCTCTCTCTCTCTCTGACTATCTGTTTTTTTTCCCTATTTTTTTTTCTTTCTTTCTTTCTTTCTTTCCTTCCTCCCTCCCTCCCTCCCACCCCACCTACTACTCCCGTCTCTCCTTTTTCCCTCCCATTTATTTTTTCCTCATCCACGTATAACGCGACTATTATTATATACCGTACATAGTAGTCGCAGGGACAAAAGGCTCCCCATATGACGGGACCGGCTATTCGCAAGGCTAATGTATGTCTTTAGAAACATTACTCTATGATAATTAAACGTCTATGAGTGCGCGGCATTGTTACGCTCGTAGCTTTGAGCCGCATTACCCGGAATGACACGTTGCGCTACAATGCTTCCGATGTCGTGAACACAGTCTCGCCGTCGACGTTGCGAACGACGACGAACGATTCGAACGGAATAATGATATATATATATATATATATATATATATATATATATATATAAAAAAAGAGAAAAAAAAAAAAGGAAAAAAAAAATTAAAAAACAAAGAAAGAAATAAAAGAAGAAGAAGAGGAGGAGGAATAAGGAAAGGGGGGAAAAGTAGGAGTCTCATAAGAGGCGCGGGAAAACTCGGAACATATCCGACGACGCTTTTCTAACAGCGAAAGTCACGATCTCTTTCTTTATAAAATTGTGAGATCCGTTGAAGATCCATCCTGACAAAACATTACAGAAAGTTTCATGATCTCTCAGTAATAGAATCGCGGAACTTTTACTAACTCGCCGAGTTCTAAGACGTGAGAAATTTTCCAAGAGTGGAGGTGGGCGGGGAAAGAAAATGTAGGTACTAGCGAGAGAGAAGAAGAAGAAAAAGGGGGATGAAGAAAGAGTGAAGATTGTGATTTATGATCACTATAGTTTACGTAAGATGGACATTTGTGGCCTACTTTAAAGTCGGAAGAAGTGGAATAAAAGAAACGAATGAAAGAGTATACGGAATAAAGGAAAGATGAAAGAGAGAGAGAGAGAGAGAGAGAGAAAGGGAGGCGGGGGGAAATGAGAGAATGAAAATCATTGGTGGTTAACGAAATTGGGTCAGTCAAAGATAAATGCGGCATACAATACGAAATTTGGACTGGTCTGCGGTTAGTCTGGGGGATACACGTAAGTACTTACGTAGTATACTCGTGTATCGATGATCGCTGATCCTTCTTATTCTTTTCTGAACTCATCTCCTCTTTTTCTTTTCTCTTTTTTCTTATTTATCTTTCTCTCGTTCCCCCTCTTAACCTCTCTCTTCCTCTCTCTGTCTTTCTCTTTTTCGTTATCGATCGGCACACGTGAATACTCACGCCTTTAATTTTCCCTTACGCTCGCTAAAGTCATCTGCACCGACCGCAAGGCATCTGCCCTCTCTCGCTCCCAAGACCCCTAATTAATAATAATACTCATCGATATGAGCAACGCGAGCGCATTCGGCCAATCGAACGAGATAAGATCGTCCGACGTTTAGTCGGTAGCCGATAAGAAATCAAAGAGGATCGCCGATATTTTTCTATCGATCTGCTGTCTGCGGGATCAAAAAAAAAAAAAAAAGAAAGAAAAGAAGAAGACAAAAAAAAAAAAAGAGCGTGATATATATTTCTCCGATGTAGGGAGAAAGTTCCTTACGAAAATTAACCGATCACTGTAATTTTCATTTCACGCGGCACAGCTCGAAATAAATCAAATTAATTCTTACACTTTTCCTCATAACGACTTTGTCGCACGAAACAAATTGTAAATTTATTATTCGGTAATTAATAATAATAATGATGATAATAATAATAATAATAATAATAATAATAATAATAATAATAATAATAATAATAATAATAATAATAGCAATAAACAAGAAGGGGAAAGAAAATAAATAAATAAAAAAACAGTCAAGAAAGAGAGAGAGAGAGAGAGAGAGAGAGAGAGAGATAAAATCATCTGAGAGAGGAGTGATCGGTCGCAATAGTCGTTAAAGAAAAAGAAAAAAATATAAAAAAAAAAGAAGGGAAAAAGTAGAGGAAGGAGACGGTTTTATTTTTTTTTTTTTTTTTTTTTTTTTTTATAAAAACAAGATCGTGGCAGTTTTTCTCGTCGTTCGAAAATTATTTATATATTCTCTCCCTCTCTCTCTCTCTCTCTCTCTCTCTCTCTCTCTCACTCCCTCTTTTTCTCTCTTTCTCTCTCTTCAAATCGGGTGCATCTGCCGCGAATTCTCGGGGGTTGGCACGGCGACACGAGCGAATATCAGGGCACGTATATATCGGGGCGTGGCCGATAGTGTCGTTTCCTACGGGGCATTGTCCCAGGACGAGATGCACCTGGGAGTGAAGGCACCACGCCTCTGAGAGGCACGTAAGCCTCTCTCTCTCTCTCTCTCTCTCTCTCTCTCTCTCTCTCTCTTTCTTATTCTCTCCCTTTCTCTCTTTCACGCACACACTATTTCGACCCGATGCGTTGTTCACCCTCCTCGGCGCGCGTGCTCGCGCGCACGCGTGCGTCTCGATCGTACCACCTTTTCTTCCTTAGCACATATGTACGTACACATACATACATACATACATACATACGAATCATATATATGATCATATATATGTGTACATATATATGTATATATATATATATATATATATCTACCTACATGAATTTCTCTATCTGTACACACGATATATACGCTCGACTGTCTCTCTTTCTGTCTGTCCGTCTTTACGTACGTACGTACGTGCGTGCGTGCGTGCGTGCGTATGTGTATGCATGTATTGCATGTGTATGCGTATATAAGTGTATGGGCGCGACATAAGGGAGCAACAACGAGAAAAGACACGATACACCGCGACGGTCATTACGCGTCTATAGGCATTGTTCGCGATATATGCCGGATGCTCGAAGAAGAGCAAGGAAAAAGTAATGGTGTTTCGAACCGGTTGCACGTATGTTACTCCAGGTTCAACAGTTACGAAAATTTATCTCGAAGAGAAATTCTAAAACTTAAACGTTAAACCTTCCCTTCCCTTCCCTTCTCATCCCTTCCCTCCCCTCCTCAGCCCCTATGTAACCCAATCCTTTTTCGTGTCCACAAAGAAAATAATAAAAATAAAATCAAATTATGTAGGCAATATAAAGCCTATAAGTAGGATGGGTATATATAGAACGTCTTTTTTTTTTTCGAATATGAACTAACGATGAAACCTTTGCACCGTGAGATTATCATCATCATTGGCGTGATAAAATTATTATATTATAATTATTATACCAGACAGAATTATTATCATTGTTTATTTTTTATTTTTATTTTATTTATTTTTTTTTTTTGTTACTTTTTTCTTTTAATTTAAGGAAACAAAATATATGTCGACGGGAGAAACTAATTTTATTTTGGAAAATTGTTTCGAAAGTATTGAACGTGTATGTAAGTAGTAACATGCGAATACGCATGAGATTTATCGGAAGGAAAAAAGAAAAGAAAAGAAAAGAAAAGAAAAGAAAAGAAAAGAAAAGAGAAGAGAAGAAAAGAGAAGAAAAAAAATCAAATGCAAAAGTTGACCGAGAACGTTACCTTTTTCAAAAATATGATTATATTACGAAAGGTTTAATTTAATAAAATAATACTAACAATGGCCTCGATCATTCTCAATCATCTATTTTGTATAAAATTGTATTATTCCTTCATGCCACATTAAAAGGTTTAACTACCATACGTACGAATAGGAATCGAATGAAGATCGATGCGACATAAAATCGAGGTTGCGGGAGCAACGAGCCGTTTAAATTGGCGCACAATGGCGGTTTCTTTGGACTCGCGAGATCCTACGACGACACGTACACCTAAGCGCGGCCCCAATACGCCTGGGGGCGGCTAGGGCGGAGGCGAAGCCGCCCCCAGGTGGGTCAGGGTGGTACCCGTCGTATCTCTCTTTCTTCCTCTCCTCTTCTTATATTTCTCTTTTTCTCTGTTTCATTCTATCTCTCTTTTTCTCTGTTCCATTCTATCTCTCTTTTTCTAATCTTTTTTTTTGTTTTCTCTTCCTCTCTTCCTCTCTCTCTCTCTCTCTCTCTCTCTCTCTCTCTCTCTCTCTCTCTCTCACTCTGTGTGCATAAATAACGTGACAAGGAGGACTCGGAGCACGACGTAAATCGTAGAAATACGATCAACGCCCACACCGAGAGTTCTTTCAGTATATCCTCCCGTTTTTTCTCTTTTCTTCTCTCTTTTTCTTTTTCCTTTCTTCTTTTTTTTTTTTTTAAATCTCGAAACCAGCTAATTTTATCTTTCCAGGACGTTTAAACCTATCGACGAATATTTCGAAGAATAAGAAAATGTTACGGTATATCCTTTTACCTCAATCCTTCGTATCTTGCATTATCCCATTTTGTCATTAATAACCTCCGTAATCTCAATTTTTTGATTTTGTTCATATCGAGAAATTATTAAATAGAAAAAGAAAAATTATATACCTCACGTAAAACTAACAATATTACTTCGTACCTAATACGATTGTGATATTATACCGAGTATACAACGATCAATTTATATAACGAGCACAAATTTTTTTTACGTATGACATATATATATAAATATACAAAAAAGAAAAAAGAAAAAAATAATGAAGAACTTCGAGATGCGAGATTATCAATTTTCTGTCTACAACATGAACCAAAGTTTCTAAGATGCATAAACGCATGGATGATATAACCTCGTTACTTTCGTACGAAGTTACGTGACTTAATGGAAGATTGATAATTATAAGAAAATACATGATTATTTTCGAACCTAATAAAATCCGACAAGAAAAAAAATTGACGATAGAAAATTTCTATAGATTGTTATTTATAATAAGTGTAATGTAAAGTGGATTGTCAAAATATACACACGCGGAGAGATAGACGGAGAGAGAGAGAGAGAGAGAGAGAGAGAGAGAGAGAGGGAGAGAGAGAGAGAGAAATAATTTCTACCAATACATATTTCCATACACCGATTACGTTTTTGCATAACACGAAAGTGTTTCGCAAAGTTTTTGTTCGTTCCGAAGACGATCGGAACAATGAAAAAAGACCGTTGCGTTTCCCGAAAGATGATGATAGTAGCCGAAATGTTTTATCCGGAATGGCAACAGATGGAGAAACACGTCCGTAGGCACGTCACCACCGTCTTCGAAAGATGTTCCTTTTTCTATGCATGCACGTACCTGGCTCGCATATGCCCGAAGAAATAATGACGAGTGGTTCTCTTTACCACTTCGTTTTTAGTATATATCTCCTTTCCGCGGGAAAGGATATGCGTGTTACCGCAGATTCTCTCGCGCGTGTAACTA
>OU426858.1:3785468-3800468 GCA_911387685.1 Dolichovespula media
CGCGCGCGCGCGCGTATATATCATAATTTTGTCTACGCACATTCGTCTTGCTCCATATCCTATTATTAAGGAGTATATATACGCGCGCGCGTGTTTGTGTGTGTGTGTGTTTAAAGAAGATCTAAGGACGGTCACGAGACACGAGACGCGTGTAAAAGGCGATCGAAATATGCGTAGACCGTTCCAGTCGACGTCGATGGGCGTCGTCGAGGGAAGAAGGACTGCGACGCGACGCACGGCGTCAGGGTCGAATGTCAAACGACTCGGCGAAGCTTCATCTCCTCTCTTGGAAAGGAGAGAAAGAGAGAGAGAGAGATAGAGATAGATAAATAGAGAGAAAGACAGAGAGAGAGAGAGAGAGAGAGAGAGAGAGAGAGAGAGTCCGCGATAGTCGTCGGTCCAAGACCGATCTTACAAGCCGATTCTCTACGAGCTTTACCGGTTGTACGCGATGAGGATCGCGAGATAAGAGTAAAAAGGCTCGTAAAGGAGAGTACAGAAGAGACGACTCGAAAGATAGAAAAGAAAGGGAAAGGAGTTTCATGGAAAAGAGAGGAAAAGATTGAAACATGGAAAAAGAGAGAGAGAGAGAGAGAGAGAGAGAGAGAGAGAGAGAGAGAGAGAGATGTGCTCCGACAGCATGTGCTCGGGGCGTGGACCAACGCGAAAGAGATATACTGCTTTGCTCGAGTATTTATGGCATATCCGCACTTCCTTTAATACTCGCTTGCTCCTTCCAACCTATGTACGTATAGATCCCATACGTACAAGTATCCAAAGGAGCGCGGAATGCGCGAGGAGCCATCCCGAATAATTGTTTCTGGAAGTGCGAACGACTCGCTTATTAACGCACCCTGCTCCTCTACGGTGTTCCATGCCTCCTCTTTCGTTTCTCTCATTTTTTTTTTTGTCTTCTCTTTCGGTGTACTTCTTTTTCTTTTAACTTATCTTTCCTTTCTTTCTTTCTTTCTTTCTTCTTTTTATTCTTCCCCTTTCTTCCTTTCTTTTTCTTCTTTCTTTTATCATTCGCAAAACCCAAACGTACTTCTTCGAACGATCCCATAGACGAAACTCTGAGCTCTCAGACGAAACTTAACTGCTTGTCGTTCGTCGATATTAACAGGGAGAGGGGGGGGGGGGGGGAAAGAAAAAAAAAGGAAAAAGAAACAAAGATAAAAATGAATATTATACAACGAAGAAAATAAATTAATTCGAGGGTTCGAACAAAAAAAAAAAAAAAAAAAAAACAAAAACAAAAAAAGAAAGAGAAAAGAAAAATCGAATATAAACGAAATAAGAAGGAATCGAAAAGGGGAGAAAGCTTAAGATGAAAGTTAAGTGAAAATCCGAGTACCCTGAGGGGGGAAAAAAAATGATCGTACGTTTCTTTTTTCTCTTTTTTTGTCTACTGTCCCTCTCTCTCTCTCTCTCTCTCTCTCTCTCTCTCTCTCTCTCTCTCTCTCTCTTTTTTTATTCCTTTTTACCTCACGATCGAGTTGAAAAGAAGTAATTAAAGGAGCGAGCGAAAGATAATCGAGTACGAGGTGACTCTGCACGACCAGATTTTGTTTTACTTCGCACAATTTCTTATCCTTCTCTCTCTCTCTCTCTCTCTCTCTCTCTCTCTCTCTCTCTCTTTCTCTCTGTTAGTCGCGTCGCCTGACTTCTTCATCCGCACGATGATAAATCGTCGACGAAGGCAACGTACGTTGGGTGCGATGTAACAAATAGTGCTGAAACATGCGCTCGGCTCGGGCGTAATTTCACTCCGTTCGATATATCCACCGAGATTTATGTATCTTCGCTTGGTCTATGAAATCGTTAAAGTCGGACTCGAGAAGATACGTACCCAAGTATATATATATACGCAAGTATGTAAGTAAGTACTTACGTACGTACTATCTCCAATCTCTTAAGTCAAACGTTTCGTTTCTCTCTTTTTCCCGTTTTTTTATTTTTTCTTCTTTTCCCTTTTCTCTCTCTCTCTCTCTCTCTCTCTCTCTCTCTCTATATATATATATATATATATATATATATATATATATATATATATAAACCAACAAAACTCATTGCGTTGAGAACAATGAAAAAGATTAAGTAAGAAATATAATGAGAAACGATGTATGTAACGTACATACTTCCGGTAGAATTTTGGCGCGATTTTTAATTGATCCAACTCGTGATACTCGTAATCAAAATGCGTTATTAATCGACTCGATTTAACACATCGGGCCAACGTGAAAATGATCAAAAGGTACGGTCATAACGCGGTATCCGCGTATCGCAAAGTCCTTAAAACGATCTCGCGTTTCAATGGAATAGTTAAAAGCGATATGATATGTGTGGTGATGAAAAAGGAAAAAAATTGTGTATATTTTATAAAAAGAATATAAAAGAATAGAAAATGCAGAAAGAAGAGGTACAAAATGAAACGCAAGGATACTTGATATGTACATGAACGTGTACTTAACTCGATCTTATGGGTTAACCGTACATACATACATGCATACATACATACATACATACATGCATGCATGCATATTTAAGTACGTACGTATATATATACGTCGAAGAAGTTACATTAAGTGCACCGGAGCATATATTGTCGAAGAAAAACGAGACGGTTTCTCAGACTTAGAAACCATTCCAAGGAGGGACTCCAACAACGACTTAGCATTGATTCTTAGGAGGAGCCATTCTTCCACGGTAATGATTACCGAGTACTTGCCATACATGGCTTTAGGAACGAGCAGAGTGACACATTCATTACTGAGAGTTTAATAGACCTATTCGACTCGTTCCCCCTTCATCCGTAAGAGCATTTCTTGCAGGTATCAAAGTAACGTTTGCACTCTGTGACTACTTATGTACGACGTATGTATATCCCAGTGCACGTCTATCTTCCTTCTTCTTCTTCTTCTTCTTCTTCTTCTTATTCTTCTTCTTCACATTTTTGTCTTTTGTTTTTTGTCCCTTCTACTCTCTCTTCCTTATTTTTTTTTTTTTTTAAGTTACGCTCGCTCGTGAGAAAAGTCTCGTCTTCTTCTATACAACAAAGCTATCGCATTATATTCGACGAAGATATATAAAGTTCTCAGATTTTCTTTCTTTCGTTGTTGTCATTGTCGTCGTCGTCGTCGTCGTCGTCGTCGTTGTTGTTGTTGTTATTGCGTCGAAAGCAATTTTGTGGTAAAACACCTGCGCGTGAAAATATCCGAAGAAGAAGAAGAGGAAGAAGAAGAAGAAAAAAAAAAGGATAAGAATAGTCTCGCAATTCTGATAGATGTATGTACCTATATATTTCTCTCGTTCTCTTTTTTTCTTTCTTTCTCTCAAAGGAAAATTTAAGGTCTTTTTCCCTTTTTCTCCTTCTTCTTCTTTAAAGGATCGACCCAATAAAGGGTCCCGAGTACGAGTTAGAGACCAAGGCAATTAGTATCGGATGACGATAGGACCGTTTCTTCTCTCTGTATGTAGCAACCTGCGTAAAACGGGCCCGCGGCTTTCTCTACGGGGTGCAACCTGTACGCTTCTCTTGTAAAGATCAAAAAAAAAAAAAAAAGAAAGAAAGAAAAAAGAAAAAGGGCGGCCCTTCTCATTCAACTGGCCACGCAGGACACTAATAGCTCGCCTTCTCGTTTCATTCAGGATGAACCGTCGGGGACCCGATTCATGCCTTAAAACTTCGTTCATTCGATGCTACCAAAAAAAAAAAGGTTGCGGTTTCTATTTCTATTGTTAGCGTTATTTCACAGTTGTACAAATTTTCATCGTGAGACATGAACGATTTCATGACTATATCAATGCGAGATCGATCGATCGATCGATCGTTCGATAGTATACGATTTTTGTATATCGATAATCGCATATAACCTGAATATAAAATGTTCCAAGCGGATCCGTTTTTCTCTTTTTTAATTTATTTATTTCCTCTTACTATTTTTTAACTTTTATCTTTCTCTCTCTCTCTCTCTCTCTCTCACACACACACACACACACACACATATCACACGTACGTGAGATATCTACCAATACTATTTTCGCTGTACGACTTAGCCCATGGGGTATTATTTATAGTGGTCCACGAACACACAACGATCACCCTTGGGATTCGAGTAGACTGCGGATTTGCTCGGTCAATAAATATCATTCGTTCCGATACTCGAGGCAAAAGGGCCCTCGGGCCGGCATGCTTCGGCACAGTGTGTAACTAAACCGAAGGGCTGCTTACCACCATGTGTTTGTCTTCCTGCCAATATGGATCCGCCCTTTGCCCTTGCCTCGTTTTCTCCTCTCGTAAACGATCCGAGCTCTCTACGTCTCGATTTCCTTCTACACTTAGGACCGAGCTAAGAATTTCGTATCACGTTTGATTAGACGTAATTTCCTTTATGATTTCGATTTTTCTCCTTCCTTCCATCCTTCCTTCATTTTTTTTTTTTTTTTATTCTCTATCCATCCGTTGGCCAAAAGCACGCTCAGATCGGACTCTTATTGCAACTAACTAAGATGCTCACATCTAATCTCTTTGCTAACAAATTGAAAAAGGGAAGACGAACGAGAGGAGAATGGAGTAATCGTAAAATCGAATCTATCTCGCAACCCTCGAAAGATTAAAGCAAAGGAGGAAAAAAAAAATAAAAAAAGGGTTAAGGAAAGAGTTCGATTCACCCAGCGTCGTATGAAAAAAAAACGACGAAATTACGAAAGAAAACCATCAATCGGATTGATCGATTTCCGATCGACGCGAATCCAAGGATCGTATCAAGAAATACGTCCCTTTTGACTCTGGACACTTTTACGATCAACCACCAGCAACCACCAGAGGTTGACCCCACTCGTGGCGGAATCGTCTTTCGCTTGAGATAAACGTAACGATTGGCGAGGATAGAGGGTCGGAATCCCTCTTGCTCGAGGGACCCTCGAAAACCCGTTTCCATCATTGACGAAAGGAAAGAAAGAGAGAACTAGAGCCAGAGACAGAGCCAAAGGCAGAGATAGATAGAGATAGAGAGAGAGAGATAGAGAGAGAGAGAGAGAGAGAGAGAGAGAGACAGAGAGAAAGAGTGGGAAGATAGAAAGGAAGGATAAGTGGGCAGTACTGGATAAAATCGTGGCAGCATGGTTGGTGCTTGACGCGTGCTGGACGCTTGAGAAAATGGTCGACGATAAAGCGGACACTCGGAAGAAGAAGAAGAAGAAAAAGAGAAAGAAGAAGAGGAGAAAAGGGAAGTAGAGGAAGAAGAAGAAGAAGAAGAAGAAGAAGAAGAAGAGGAAGAAGAATAAGAGATCGTGATGACCTTTACCACTTAATGCCAAAGAAAAGTTCCGAATCCATTTCCTGTGTTTGGCTTCGGACCTTTTCTCCTATTGACCATAAAGCTAATACATCCGTATGGCAATAACGATTAGGGTATCTTTCGATACTATTTCCCCGACGCCCCCCTCCCTCATTGCCCCCACTGCCTTTCTTCTTTTGTACACTCTCCCTCTCTCTTTCTCTCTTTCTCTCTTTCCTATTTGTACAGCAACTCTACCAAAAGTGCTTGTGCCATTGTTAGATACGGGGACGGGATATCAACGAAAACTTTCTGACAAATTGGTCGCGTGTCGGCTAACGTCGGGATGCTCTTTATTTATCTCAAAGATACTTTTAAAAGCGGAAGGAAACTGTAACCAGTTCGGTGTGTTTAACGAGTACGTTGATGAATCGCTATCGGAATTGAGTAAAAACGTTTTCGAGGGAGGCAATAATTTTGATCGACAAAAAGTAGATAAAGAGAGAGGGAGGGAGAGGGAGAGAGAGAGAGAGAGAGAGGGATGAGATTCGCGAGAGAAATATCGAGCTGAGCTCCTCGTTCGGCAGGTCATAAAGATAAATAGTTAGCCAGCAAATTTACACAATTTGCGGCTGGTAGATGTGGATACATAAGAGTGAGAGAGAGAGAGAGAGAGAGAGAGAAACAGATAAAAAGAGAAAGAGAGAAAAGACGAAAGCGGAGGTAAGATAGGAAGGAAAGAGGCAATCTGAGGAAATTGGCAAGAGCGACGAACCAATTTCCGAAAGAGGCCCGCAAACACCGGGCCAGGGGTCAGTCGGGGTGAGGGTTAATCGTCGATAAAACGAGCCTCGTTAACGCGCCTCGTTGCTGTACAACCCTCTCGCTAAAAGAGGAAGAGAAAAAGACAGAGAAAGAGAGAGAGAAAGAGAGAGAGAGAGAGAGAGATACTTGCGACCTTCCAAGCTTGACACGTCTTCGTACATTCAACGCTACCGGTAAGACCGAGCCTTTCTGTTAAAATTGACTTTGCCTCGGTATATTATGCGCCGCCACGTTCGCATCTCCGATTAAATGGACGATCGAAGCTTGGAAAGTACCATAGAAACTGTTAGCGTGAAGAATATAAACCGAGAGTTTATATATAGTTTATGATCGTGTTATCAAGTCGACGATTCATTCCTTCGAACGAAGTGGTCTCATTAAAAGCTCCGATATATATATATATATATATATATATATATATATATATATATATATATATATATATCCACGATCGCCGTTAGAAGGAGCTAAACACACGGGTTCGGTTTAACCCTTTAATGAAAATAAAATCGAGAAACTATTCCGTAGCGATGGCGTTCATGTTTCGCGTTGAAATTTCACGCGGCTCCCACCTTTTTCCATCGTCGGTTGGTTATATACAATGTCGCTATTTCGTACCGCAAATTACACCGTGGAGAATTTTAAATTCGTAAGACACCAGATATCGCATTCCGCTCGTAATCTCGCCGAGAGCTATTCTTGGCAAAGACCAGGACGACTTCGACTCGCCATAATGCACGTATCGCGAAGAGAGAGAGAGAAGAAGAAGAAGAAGAAGAAGAAGAAGAAGAACAGAAAGAGAAAGAAAAAGAAAGAGAGAAGGATAAAGATGAAAAAAGAAAGAAAGAGAGAGAGAGAATATTCGAGAGCCCGAAAACGTAATTTTGCTCTCTCTAGCTCTCTCTCTTTCTCTCTCTCTCTCTCTCTTTCTCTATCTCTCTCTCTCCCTCCTTTCCGAGGGACCACCGGCTGCCTCGGCTCTGTAGGACGATTAACATTCCCAAAGCAATTGCACCCACGACGACGCGCCCGGGCCAAGCAATTGCTTTTCTGGAACGTCCGTCGATGCTCCGAAGCTCCGAGAGGAATCCTCTTGCGATCCTTATGTTTGAAAATAGCGCCTTCAGATGGCAGCAGCGATCGATGCTCCCAAGGAAGAATGGAAGCCGCCATCGCCGAAGATATTGTACGCCAAATATCCAAAACGAATTTCTCGTAGAGTATACTACACGAATCCCTTTTTTTTCTCGATCGAACGTAATAATTATCTTGTTCTTATGTAATAAGACCGTAAATATTCACACAATTTTTATACGTAGATACGTATTCGATTGAAAAAAAAAATAACGAAGGAAAGAAAAAGGAAAAAGATGTGAATTATCGTAATATACCAACAGCTACGTATAAAATATATTTGTAGATTTGCGTACGTGTGATCGTATGAAGGAAAGAAAGAGATACGTGGATTGAATGGAAAAAAAAAAAAAAAGAAAAAAGAAAAAATAACATACAAGAGAAAAGATATAGAAAGAGGGATAAAAAAAAAGGGGGGGGATGGAGGGTGGGGGTGGGGGTAGAGGGAACAAATTTGTTGTTTAATCAAAGACAAAGTCATATCGGATGAGTGACAATCATCAGCGATCTGAAATGAAAGAAATAAGAGATTGGAAAGGTTACTCGTTTTATTTTCAAACGGAAACGGAGATTCCAAAGCCGCGATAGCGGTCTCGGGGGGAAGGAAAGAAGAAAATTGAGGAAGGAGAGGGCGGAGGACAAGGAGAGAGGGGTTGAAAGAGAAAGCCTATCAAGAAAGACATAACGAAGAGAGGGACAGAGAAAGAGATAGAGATAGAGATAGAGATAGAGAGAGGAGAGAGAGAGAGAGAGAGAGAGAGAGGATAAAAGAGCGAGAGAAATAGATAGAGAGAAAAAGAAAAGGAGAAAGAGAGAGAGAGAGAGAGAGAGAGAGAGAGAATGCGGGATCGTGGTCGTTCGTTCTTGATTCGCGCTGAGATTTTTGTCGCCGAGTGTCGCTATCGGGCGGCCTCATCAACCGAATTACAGGCTTCGCTCGTGTTCGCGGTGCCGTCGTAGTCGAGAGAGTCGCGTGGATAGGCGGAGAAGCACGGAGGAGAGTAGATACTACGCGAATGCTATGGAAACCAAGTATAAGTATCCTTCCACCTTCTAAGGCTGTACGCGAAATAAAAGCAAACGTAAAAGAGAGTAACGACACGAGAGCGTTTTATAACGCCAAACAAATGTCATTTCCTCATATCTCGCCTTCGAACGATATAAACGGTGCGATTGTATCGGTCGAAAACATTGTTTTCCTATCTTTAAGATCAACGGTATATAATTCATTTTATCTCGATGAATCCCATCCACTGTCGTCTAATTGTGGTTTTCTTGTCGTTAGAGAAAGGATGAAACACGCGGTACGTAACGTATACTATAATTTTAGCTTATCTAAATAAAGATATATATATATATATATATAGTTATGCGTGGTTACATTACGTCTTTATATCTAATATACTTTGTACTATATATGTGTACATATATGTATATATACATACAGATATATATATATATATATATATATATATATATATATATTCTGTATATTTTATCTATCTAAATGATCTATCCGTACCGATTATTAGTTTACAGCTACGAAGATAGAGCCCATTTTATCGTAGATGAATACAAACTTTTTTATATAGTGATCGTAAAAATATTGTCAATAAAAAAAGATTATTAATAAAAGCTTGCATTATCGGTTAAATATAAGTATAGTATAAAAAATATACTATATACTACAATGCCATGCTAAAATAAAATATAAAATATTATTTATATACCAAAGGTATACTACTACGATATACGGTATAAAAAACGTATAATTCTTTTTCTTCTTTACAGAAAAAGAACTGAAACATTTGCTTCTAAAGTAAAAAAATAAATAAATAAATAAATAAATAAATGAATGAATGAATGAATGAATAGATACAAAACGAAATAGATAATAAAAACGAAATAAAAATATAAGAAGACGAAAAATCGAATCGAATCGAATCGAATCGAATCGGAGGGGTTGGGAGTGGGGTAGGTGGGGTGGGGTAGGTGGGAGGGGGGCACGAAATCGATCCAGAAAAGGACGGGATGCGACCGAACGATCGGAAGAAGGATTCCGAAGGTTACCGAGAGAGTAGGCACGTCGCGATGAAATGAGGAGCGGCAATGGCAAATAAATCGCCTTGCTGGCGTCACGTCCGCGATCCGAGACGAGGGCGAACGCTCACGAAAGCTCATGATGGACCCGCGCGAATCGTTCTCCTCCACCTCCTTTGATCTTCGCCGGCCGCACGACTCTCCGCCAACGTGTCTTCGATCCGTTGACAGAATTCGATCTTTTTTTCTACTTTCCACCCACGTGTCGTCCCTCCTCCCGTGTCTCCCATCCGCCTATAAACTTTCCTTTCTCGTTCACGCGGTTCCGCGTCTCTGAACAAAGAGCACGAATATCTATTTGCACATATGCGCGCGCGCGCACACACACACACACACACACACAGAGAGAGAGAGAGAGAGAGAGAGAGAGAGAGAGATTGATACGTTTGTCATATTCCTTTACATTCGCAATTATACTTCTTCTCTTTCGTATATTTTTTTTATCTTTCCTTGCCGTTTTTTACCACCGGCTACAACTTTATATTTTGTCTCATTTGCACGGAAATAAGATCATTTATCGGCTCGATAACGCGCGATCGATTGCGACACGATAATAAAGTCGCGTTAAGGAAAAGACGGAGATCGTTTTTCTTTCTTCTTCTTTTTTTTCTTCTTTTTTTTTTTTTTTTTTTTTTTTTTTAAATACCTTGCCATCACAGATACCTATTAGTTTTTGTTTCCTCTCTCTTTCTTGTAATATAACTCTAAGATGAGGATCGAGATTCGTGGTAATTTTTCTATTACTATTTTCTTACTTAATGACACTTGGAAAAAGATCGAGATTATTTAATTCATTGTTATCATTTTCTTACCCCGTAATTCAAGGAGGAATAAATCTGGTGTTTTTAATTCTTCCTTTTTTTTCCTTTTCCTCTTTTCCTTTTTCCTTCTTTCTTTCTTTCTTTCTTCCTTCTTTTTTTTCTTTTTCGTCTTTAATAATCACTCTCTTACTCAATCCTAGGAAGAGGATCGCAAGTATTTGAATACTTTATTATTAAATTGTGCTTAACTGACGTACGACGTGCCGTAAGTTGTAAGATGTGTGGTGGGCGGTTGTGGGGGGAGGGGGGAGGGGGAGGAGGAGGGGGGGAGGGAGGGGAAAAAACAACATTATTTACATGGGAACGCTATCATCGTTTTAGGAATATCGATGCACAGACTCGATATAATTACGAGCTGTTGCGACGTACTAAAAGGGGACGAATAACGAGAGAAAAATAAATTTTATCATGAAGGAGACGAGAGAGCGAGAGAGCGAGAGAGAGAGAGAGAGAGAGAGAGAGAGAGAGAGAGAGAGAGAGAAGGAAACCGGTACGCAAAACGGCGAGGACTTTGCATCAGCCTGCATTAAAGACGCAGTAACGCCCTCCTCTGACTTTAATAAGAACGCAACGTGACTTCGAGGAACCGCAACGTAATAACGAGTTTCAGTTTCGTCGTTCTTTTTCAAAAATTACGCGTCTCCTCGAACTACCGCGTAACGGCTCACCTCTCTCTCTCTCTCTCTCTCTCTCTCTCTCTCTCTCTCTCTCTCTCTCTTTCTCGTTCTGTCTCTCTTTCATTCTATATAAGGTGAACAACGCGTACGTACATACACATTGCGTATATTCGCAATTCGTTTCGCATCGATTCGCAACGCTAACACAAATTATAATCGATGATCTTTGAAGATGCTGCGCGATATTTTAATATAGAGGAATATATTTAAAAAGAAAAAAAGAAAAAAATGAAAGGAAAAAGAACGATGCCAATAGCCAAGATCAAACGTAATTCTTGAAAATCGATGAACAATCGAACGGTTATAATTTTCTCGAAGATGGGTCCTAAACTAAATGTTTCATGACAATTGAAACTTCCTCACGGCGATGTCCGACGACGTAATCGGGACTTACATAAGGCCGACGATGTCGAACGAATTATCGACACTCCGTTTCCTCGATTTGAGTATATATATATATATATATATATATATATATATACATATATATCCTTGAGAATATAAAATTCATTGGGATTAAAAAACAGAGAGAAAGAGAAAGAAAGAGAGAGAGAGAGAGAGGGAGAGAGAGGGAGGGAGAGATAAATTCAATAAAAAAAAAAAAAAAAATAAGATAAAAAATAGAAAGAACAAAAAAGTAAGACCAAAGCTTAGGTGACTTAGAAAACGAATGGAAATGAATAGTTATCTCGACGTAACGACTAAAAATAGGATCTAATTTTTTAATAGAATCGAGACGTAAGTACTTAGAAGATAGAAAATCGATATGTCGGTGTGTGTGTGTGTGTGTGTGTGGGAGGGGGGAGGTGTTCTATTTCGACTTAAAAAGAAATGGCGAAAAAAAGAAAGAACAGAAACGGGAACACGCAAGAATAATTACGATCAAGGACGAGGAACGATTCTCGTACGATAGGAATTTAATCGTTGTTACACATTTATCGAAGTCTCTAGAGAAACGTAGAGATGAATATCGACGTCTACGTCTATAATTAACGTCTTTAAGGATACGCGCGTGACTCGGCTACATCGGGAAGGCACAAAAGTGAGACATAAAGTTACGGCAGCATCGCGTGTGTCGCGCATGCGCGACCATCTGTGCCCGTTCCTTTCCATGCGTGTAACTCTCGCATACACCCACCCCCGTGCATTCGTTCGTTCATTTTATTTTCTTTTTTCTTCCCTCCCCACCCCCCTCTTCCTTCCTTCCTTCCTTCCTTCCTTCCTTCCTTCCTTCCTTCCTTCCTTCTTTCTCTTCTTCTTTCCTTCTGTCTTATTTATTTCTCTTCTTTTCTTTTCTCCTTTATTTTTTTCTCGCGAAATACAGAAGCAACCATAAATGCAATGGTACTAGTAGTACCAGTACTGCGTTGCCCTCTGTGAAACAAAATTATTATCGAGTTATTATTACTCGACTAGCGAATCTAATAACTAGTCGCGAGTTTATCTCTAATTTATGTGATAGCCGCGCGTATCCGGCGGAACGATGCGGACCGACGGGAACTACGACCATCGCGAATCCGCTCGCACGCGTCATTGCTATAAAACTATGAGAGAGAGAGAATGAGAGAAAGAGAAAGAGAAAAAGAAAAAGAGAGAGAGAGAGAGAGAGAGAGAGAGAGAGAGAGAAATCTTTTTTTCCCGTGTAATATCCTAACACACGCCATTATTCCATATGCATATATATGTATACATAATTTCGTAAATCTAATACGAAAGGATTGGAGAACGTCTGACAGCGTTGATATTCAATCATTCGTTGAAAAAAACAACGACAGAGAGAGAGAGAGAGAGAGAGAGAGAGAGAGAGAAATAGAGAGGTCTCGAATAATCGTTCGAAATTCTAACGGCATTCTTAACGAGCATGGAATGTATCTTCTTTTTTTTCTTTCTTGTTTTCTTTTCTTTTTTTTTTTTTTCGTTTCTTTTTTCAGTGTTAGATTCTTCGTATACGAGGGTTATAGGTCAGAAGGAAGAAGTTATCGAGGCTTACATGGAGCGAGAATTTTACCACGGCGTAATATTACGGAGTAAAGGTAAGTGCATAAGAAGGAAAAATAGAAATAAAGGATGGGATTATGCAGAGGCGGATATAGGCACACACATTTTTGGCATTTCGCCTCGACCTACCTCTCCCCCAAGGAATCCGGACTTTTTTTTTCCCTCTCCCCGTGTTCCAACCTTCCGCGCTCTATAATCGTATATGCAAATCGTCACACGGCGGCAGGGTGAAGCAATCGTCTCGCAATCGTGCCTTATTAAGTCGTTCCGCTGATTTTCTGTATTCGATCGACGGGAACCCATTGCCGAGGAAAGGACTACCTTGACCCCGAACCACCGGGTCGTACGAGATAAATCGTGATCCGGAGCCACCGGATAGTATACGGGACCTCATGCTCTAGAACTTCGGAAAGATCTCCTCTTCTATTCGTTCGAATGGAGATCAAATGTATGTAGATAGATAGATAAATAGGTAGATAGATAGATAGATAGACCTATAATATACACTTAGATATATATCTATCTATAGATATATATATATTATATATATATATATATATATATATATATATATATATATATATATATCTAAGTGTATATTATAGGTCTATCTATCTATCTAATATATATTATAATATATATAATAATATATATATATATATATATATATATATATATATTAATGTAAATAAATATATAAATATTAATATAAATTATGAAATTTTTAATTCTATTTATATATTATATAATATTAAATATCTATATATATACAAATTATATATATATATATATATATATATATATATATATATATATATACATACTTTGTATTTGCACCTTTCGTTCGTCTATCCTCTTTAGGAAATGATGCACCTGATCCCTCTCCTCGAAATTACTACTTACGATGAAAATCAAGACGACGAAAAGGAATATTTGAACGATAATATTCCAGCTTCTACTTCTTCATCTTCATCTTCTTCATCAAATCGTTTCTAAATCAATTCGCGACGAAATGTTTTTCCATTTTTTTCCTTCCTCCAAGAGCACACATAACTCTGAATTATTTTCGACGTCTATTATCTCTCTCTCTCTTTCTCTCTCTCTCTCTCTCTCTCTCTCTCTCTCTCTCTCTCTCTCTCTCTCTCTCTCTCTCTCTCTCCCTTCTTCTTTATTTAATTTTTATTTTTCTTCATTTTTAAATCATATAGACGGAAAGAAAAATAGAAAAGATCGAATGAAATGGACTAAAAAAAAAAAGAAAGAAAGAAAGAAAGAAAATAAACTGAGAAAAATTTTCAACAGGTGTAATATTGTAAAAGCTAATTCCCGATTATAGAAATACGATCGACAGGAAATCCATTGTCCAATAACAAAATGCTTATTGAATTAGCCCGATGTAACGCGAGATCGGTTTCGTATCGTCAATTGAATGGGCGCCGACTAATCTATCGGTCTAATAATCTGAAATCGGAGAAATTCGTAAGAAAAAAAAAAAAAAAAAAACGCGAGAACCTGATCTCGCTCCCAAAACGGTTGCGCACGGTTTCTTCACGTGGGGTGACTCTTGAAAGAGAAAATGAGAGAAGAGAAAAACAAAACGAAAAAAAAGAAAAAAAAAAAAAAACGGAAAAAGAGAAGGAAAATGAAAGGTAACAAAAAAATAATGCGAAGGGAAAAAAAACCAACGAACGATCGAAACAATTTTTTCTCGCGTTTCTTCGATAATCATTGATCTAATATAAAGTCGGGATCATATTCTGCAGATTATTTTTTTTTTTTTATCGACGCCTAATGTCGCTGTTAAACAAAAAAAGAGAGAGAGAGAGAGAGAGAGAGAGAGAGAGAGAGAGAAAAGAAGAGAGGAAAGAAAAAGGAAAAAAGAAAAAAGGAAGAGAAAAAAAAAAGAAGAAAAGATCTCTGCTACTGCATTTAAGCTCTTAGAACTTGTTCGTGAATCGAGGGACACACGGGAGACACGCGTATTGTGCGATGCTTGTGCCCTGTCAACGTGGGAATCTCTAACGGGGCGATCACGAGTTTTCCCCTGTTGAACTAAACGAAGGGAGCCGGGAAGGCCTTGGGGCTAATCGTTCGATCGTTTCATCGGCATTGACAAATTTCTGAGAGGACGGATGATGGATGTCATTGACTGGGCGATACGCTTAA
>OU426858.1:3802968-3902968 GCA_911387685.1 Dolichovespula media
TTTCTCTCTCTCACTCTCTCTCTCTTCTTCCTCCTCCACCTCCTCATCCATACACCCCTTCAAACTCGTTGCAAGCGCACGCACGCAGCTCACTCGCATGTGCTGGTGGCCGCGCGCATAATGGTGCCCGTTTAATGTTAACGACGCCATTTTCTGAATATGGATATCAACCGCCTTTGACTCGAGGCGCTCATGAATTTTCATACGCGCGACTCTCTCTCTCTCTCTCTCTCTCTCTCTCTCTCTCTATCTATTTCTCTCTCTCTCTCTCTCTCTTTCTGCACACTCCTCTGCGCCATGAAAACCTCCGAGCCGGCGGCTTACGGCCATTGCTTTTTATTCCAACTGTTACCACTCGGTTTCTTCCGCAGTGCGGCCCTAAAAGTTGCATGCCATTTCGAAAGAAAATCACTCGTCTAATCGTCGCATAAAATTTCGTCGTTTCCTAATGTCCTCTCTCTCTCTCCCCCCCCCCCTCTCTCTCTCTCCCCGGTCGGCCAAGTTTATATATATATATATATATATATATTTGGATCATCTTGTTGGATCTGTCGTTAATCTCGTATTTAACACAAAACTCAAGAATTACTGGAAAGCACTTTTGACATTCGTTTAAATTTCGTTATCACGTGGCCAGTTTTTTTTTTTTTTTTATGATAAAAAAAATTAAACCGCATAACCGTTCCGTGTAATTTAGATATTAAAGAGTAAGTATATACGTATAATTTATACATTCATTCGATAATATCTTATATATATACACACACATATACTTCGCTCATATTTCATATAGCTGAACTCTATCTATTCTCTCGTTCCTTCTCTTTGACGCATATTCCATCTTAACACGCCCATCTTAAACGCGCTATTAAGTATATACTTCCTTCAATGAAGATCTACGCTCTCGATCTCGATCAATTTTTATCAAGGTAACAATATACTTACTTACTTGGGTACGCTATAATAACGATATAATATAATATATATATATGTATATATGTATAAACATAAAAAAAAAATTAAAAAATCGATCGATCGGAATTTCTTACCCAATAAAAATATATATATATATATATATATATATATAATTATAGCAGAGAAAACGAGCGAGGATGATTCCATGTTCGATTCGATCGATCTTTTAAATTTAATTCGACGATCCTAGTAGACGAAACTCTCATTGCGATTAATATTCATGATTATCGAAGGAATCCGAGATAAAAAGTGTCACGTAAAACGAGTACTTTAGTTGCACGTCCTTTACCTACCTACGGCCAAATTGAACGTAACGTTCAATGACGTCATTGTCAGTCAGGTAAAACCTACCGCTAATCCCCACCATCGGTTATTCGCGTCGCAGGTGAGAAGGCGTGGCCTATTCTCGACCAATCGTCTACTCGGGGCAGGCCCGATACCTGCGGAACCTGATAGCTCACCTGAGTAGCGCGTAGCCCCACGAATATTCGAAATTGCAAACGGTTTTACCGACGGCAATATCCTTCGATACGACGACGTGTTATTTCGTCGACTTGATTTTATTATTAATATAAAAAAAGAAAAGATCCATAATAATTTAAAAAAAAAAAAACAAAAAAAAGAAAAAGGAATAATCAATCACCATTAAAGTATAGAAATTTTCATGATCGATTGATTCAACGACATTTGATAAAACATCGAACTACGAAGGATCGATAATAACTGTCGTTAACGAACTTTGTTAACCCCTTTACAACCCATACTTCTGTTTTTTTCTCCCCAACGAAAAGTAACGCGATGTAAAATTTACAACATAATATATATTAGTAGATGTGGTATAATTATATATTACCGAAAGTACAACTCGGAGACATATAACTTGGGTAACGTTAACTTTCGCGATAAATGTACCCAAGCCAGCATTAATTAGCCTCTAATAATAAAAAAAAAAAAGAGAGAAAAGATAGGTAAAAAATAAAGGAGATAAAAAAAAACAAAACATATACCTAAACAGGTAGGTATGCACATACGAGTATATGCGATTTAAAAATTATAGAGACGTTATGGAGCGTTAAAACGTCAAAGTGCGAATTTGTCGATAAAAGGCTAAGAGAACATAAGACTGGCTTCGGTCGAGGCGGAGGTTAAATATATAATCACGTTGAAATATCCTCAAGAGAATAATATCTTCGCCGTTGCAATGTATAAGTGCTAGCGAACGTCGGTGGCATTGCGAAATGCAACTACGCGTAAATAGATCCATTCTAGATACGTGATTATTAGACGTGCTCGAGCACGGCCTCGTATTGTTTACCAATTTTATTATAACGCTCCTACCACGATCGATCGTTGATATAATAGCTAAATGACACGGTTTGTCTCAGACGCGCTGAAGCTATAATCCGGTTGCAACTATCGCGGAAACGTGTAGGTTGTTAAATGCTAAATCGTGATACGGTACTGAACGATTCGTTATAACCCAAGCATTTTATAGATCCAACGGAGAAAAATATTATGCAAAAAAAGGTGTTGAAATCATTGGAAAAATTCATACGTCCGTGAAGATATGTTGTGCCTATACACCTAAAAACCATATTAACCTTTATACCTCCTAGAAGAACATTACGCAGGATATTTCGTGAATTTTAACGTTCCAACGTCGAGTACTCTGATAAGAATCATTTTTATGAGATAGTTCTGCATTAATAAAAAAAAAAAACAAAAAAAAAAAAAGAAAAAAGAAAAGAACACTCGTAAATGTCGGCTAAACAAAGAAAAAAAGAAAAAAGAAAAGAAAATACGATTTAACGGCATCAATACCGGATACAATGATAAGGATGTTAATGTAAAACTTTTCTTCGATATAATTGGAATAAAAAGAACCGAAGGAGAGAGAAGAAAAAACGGCAACAAATATTTTCTTTTCTTCTTTTTCCTTAAATGACTGTCTAATACGGCGATAAACGATGGAATGTTAAGAAAAAAAATTTAATCGGCTATTCACAGGAGTACAGCGAGTGTAATTCTCAATCCCGGACATCCGTTTAACAGGGACGAGGCGTGACTAGAGACCGTCTCTTCCCCGTCTTTCACGCCGTGATCTCGATTACGGACGAGTTAAATAATAATATAAATTAAAGGAATGGACCTCCTGAGAAGATAATTCAGCGGTAGCGTCCGATATTAGATACGGCTGAGGTGAGGAGAGTAGCAGGACCTCCCAGCTGTCCTCCCACCGTCGCCGGGATTACAATAATTATCATTCTTATTTGTTCCTTCCCTTCCTCTTTCGAGGACTATTCTACCCCCGCGCGACTGTTCGAGATTATTTGTCTCTCTCCCTCTCTCTTGCCCCCCCCCCCCCTCTCTCTCTCTCTCTCTCTCGACTCCAATTATCGCAAACCAAATTTTTCGTTTTAATCTCGAAATTAATTGCCAACCTACGAACCTTCAACCAATCACACGAGTTCGTCCGGCACGTGGACGGTTTTTGTATATCCTAAAAGAAAACTTTCATCGACGTTCTCCGTTTCATTATCGAACTGTCATAAGCAAAGAACAAAAGATCAACGAGCTTTTGAAATTGATTATAACATACATCCCATATTATCGTAAGATAAAAACTACACGGGTACATCGTAATTATCCTTTTGAAAACTGTTCGCTCGTAAAAACATAAATATCGTCCAATCATTATCCCGATCAAAAAGTGAAATGTGAATTTTCGAACGGAGGAGAATATCACCGCCGTGAAAATCCAACCAAACGAGTTATTCCCCTTTTACTATGACCCAGTCGTAATTATTTCAATATTTATCCACGGCTGTCACCGATCGATTAGAATTAATTCCGACTGAGGAAACGTCATGAAAATCTCACCAAACGTGTTTCCCCACTTAACCTCATACCTACTAGTTATTATTTCAATCCTTATTACTACCTGTCGTTCGTAATTTAATCAACTGCAAGATAGAAAACAAATCAAGTTCGATGAAACGATAGAAAACACGTGGAAACAAAAAGGACACGATGGATGGTCTTAATAAATAAATAAATAAATAAATAAATAAATAAATAAATAAAAAAAAAATCTTAGAAGGTACGACGATGAATGCGACGATGAGAGGTCAGTAATCATCCGGTCACAGAGCGCGAAAAGGAGCGTGCATAAAAAAAGAAAGAAAAAGAAAAAAAATACAAGAAGAGACGGCTAACCACCCGCAAAGATAATTCGATGGAGAGAGGCACCACAGGACATCGTGGGGGCACCCTGATGGTGTCCCGGTGTGTACCCGCCATAGGAGGTCACCGACTACGCCCCTGAGATATGCGTCGCTTCACCCTTTTGCCATTTCACCCTCTTCTTTCTCTTTACCGATATGGAACATTTTCTTAGCGCACCGCTTAGCAAAAACGCCCCGGAATCGTTGCAACCGCTACGAAGGAGACAGAATTCGTGAACCCGTTTTCGCGTTAACGCCCACCGGAAACAGCTGAGTTGCTCGCTGAATGCTCCTTCGATGGATATCCAAGAGCTTTGGGATCCGATTACGAAAGAGAGAGAGAGAGAGAGAGAGAGATAGAAACGAGAGTATACGTTGGTTCAAAGTTGTTCATACAACTTTGCTGTCAAACCTTTCGGAGACTCGTTCTTTTCCTCTTTTCTCATTTTTCTTTCTTTCTTTTTTTTTTCTCTTTTCTTTTTGGTCTGCTTGTTTCTTTAATACATCGAATCACATCGTTGGGCATCGCCAATGATCCCTCTTACGCTCGATTCTTCGCACTTTTCTTATTATCGTTCATGAAAAAGAAAGTCTGATATTAAAGAAAAAAAAAAAGTATCAAAGACAGAATGAATCTTATTTGAAAAAAATCAAAAATAAAAAAAAAATTACTGTAAGAGCATTGGTACTAAGTGTGTTCAATTTCTCAAGCGCGACGGATGTAGTTAAGATTTAAAAGAAATACTTTTGTATTTAGTTTTCGTTGTTGTTGTTCGAATTGAAATACGAAGTAAAAAATCATCACGCGTGACACGTTACACGATTCGATCTATCGTCGATTATTTCAATTACGTAATAAATTTTGTTGTTTTTTTTTCCCCTAATCGATACTTCCTACCCAATATTACCGCGAAATAAATAGCCTAAACCTTCCGTCGGATCCGTAAAGAGCAATTACATATAATTTCGTTCGAATCGAAACAAATGTGTTGTCAAGTTTTTTTTAGGAAATCACAAACACGCAGATTACATAAGGGGTTTTATATCAAAAAGAAAGAAAAAAATTTATATATATAGTAATAATAAATATATATATATATATATATATTTATATAATATTAAGTATATATAAATTTATTATTATATATAATAATTCCTTCATTCCTTCATTCCTCTCCTCAGAGTTTGAAGGCGCTTTTTCAGAGGAGCGTACCCAAACCTCAATAAATAAATATATATATATATATATAATATATACATCGAGTAAATAAATCGATTCGTAAAGATTTAATTCGTTAACGAAATGTTATCGTTAGCAGATAAATTAATATCGTTCCGATCATAACGCATACTTTGGATAATCTTATTGACGGAGTAGAATATCGTAAGTATTGTTTTAACGATCGAATGTTAAGTTTTTTTTTCTAGAGAGAGAGAGAGAGAGAGAGAGATTGGTAGGTAAGAAGTATTTGTATAGTCGTCGCGTAATAGTCAAGCGAATTCCCCCCTCGGTAGTTTATAACCCTTGCAAAGTGGCCACAGCCGGTCATCGATGAAGGAAACGAGAAGATTATGGATCACCCTTTAACTCGGCGAAAAAAAAATCGAAAAAGGGGAGGCATATGCTCGAGTTTCTACGAAACATCGTAAAAGAGAACATCTTCTGAAGCTGTAAGCGCGAAACAATTCTCTCCCTTTCTCTCTTTCTCCCCCACCCTCCTTCTCTCTCTCTCTCTCACTCTCTCTCTCTCTCTCTCTCTCTATCTATCTATCTATCCATCTCTTTCGAGTTATCCCGAAGTGGAGACCGGTTACGAATTTAATAACACATTAGAACGCCTAATGAGTTGAGTAAACATTATATTCGTCCTTTCGGCTCTCTTCTTTCACGGGAGTAGGATCGAGATTCTCTCCCCCCCCCGCCCCCCTCCGCCGCCACTCAAAAATAAAAAAGAAAGGAGAAAAAAAAATATATAAGAAAGGGAGGTTTGGGAGCGAAAGGGTGGTGTAGGAGAGAAAGAGTAACGAAGAGAACGTCGGTTGAACAAAGGAAAATCCTACGAACTCTTCCCGGCCCCGGGTATCTTATTCCTTCCCTGGACCCGACGAGGAACCCCGCCCATTCTACCGTTATTACGACGTTTTTTCCATCTCTCGCTTTTGTCGGTAAAGCAAAATTTCGGAAACTACTAAAACTAAAGGGACTCCCAACGGTGGACGACTTACGAGATCGTTATAATCGCCCTCGTGAAATCGTCTGATTTTTTTCTTTTATCTCCTTCTTCTTCTTCTTCTTCTTCTTCTTCTTCTTCATTTCTGTCTTCTTTCCCCGTTTCTTTTTCTTTATATATAAATATATATATATATATATATATATATATATATATATATATATAGATAGATAGATAGATAGATAGATACATAAAATCATCGAGACTCGTTGGTACAAACGAGACACGTCGATGAATAAGAAAAGCTTCGTTGTTCGCGAACACATAATGTCGGTTAATATGAAAGATACTTAGAAATGTATATATAAATATATATACCATATGGTTGCCTTTGAAAAAATGTCCATATATCCGCGTAAATACGCACGTAAGTAAATAAGTAAGTAAGTAAATAAGTAAATAAGTGAGTAAGTGAGTAAGTAAATATGCACAAGTAAATAAGTATAAGGATATCGAAAAAGGCGGAGAAACTTTTCGTATCTCCAACACATGTCGTGTATAGTTGTCTCTACTCTATACGTGCGGTGACTATCAATGCGAGGAGAAATAAGGCAGAGAAGTTGTTTCGCAGATGTTCGATGTGCTCTGTCCGGTTAACGACTACTCCACACCCGAAACAAGATAAAAAGGGGCAGAGAGGGAAAGGAAAGAGAAAAGGATAAAGAGAGGAGGAGGAAGAGGAGGAAGAAGAGGAAACGGGAAGGCTCGGGAAGAAAGAAAGAGAAAGAAAAAAGGGCAAAAAGAAAAAAAAAAGCGAGAAGCGAGAGTCGTCATCTGTGTCGAGAAAAGGCAACAGCATCGATCATGGTTCGGCGTCGTGTCAAAACGAAATACTTCCCCCCCCTCTCTCTCTCTCTCTTTTTCTACGAGGAGCATATGTCGAGAGACAATATTTCACGAAGTTAAAGAGAGAAGAAGAGCAGGTAAGGGATCGGTCGAAAGAAAGCTTCTTCGTTAATTCGTAATTTCGTATTGGAGTCCCCACTCCCCCCCACCCACCCACCCCTTCCCCCGCCCCATAGTTACATACATACATACATACATACACCTACATATACATAGGTAGTATACCTATATACATATTAAAATTCACATAAGTACTTACTTATTTATTTACTTGCTTGCTTATTTACACGAGGTTCGGAATTAATTTTTTTTTCTTTTCTTTTCTTTTCTTTCTTTCTTCTCTTTCATTCAACTCGCGGAAAGAGAGAAAGAGAGAGAGAAAGAGAGAGAGAGAGAGAGAGAAACGCATAGGGGGCTCGTCGAATTTCAGAAAGCAACGTAGGAGAGGAAGAGTGGTTGGTACGGACCGAATCGGAGACAGAAGAAGCGTATACTGTGGCAGCAGATCGCAAAAGGGAGAGGAAGAGGAGAAGGAGGAGGAGTAGGAGGGAGGGAGGGTTCTCGAAACTCGTCACGCCCACGCCCCTGCCGAGATAATTCTGGCCCTGCTTGCTTGCTTGCTTGCTCGCTTGCTAGCTTGCTAGCTTGCTAGCTTGCTTACCCGCGTGCTTTCTCGCTTTCTTTCCTCTCTTTTCTTCTCTCGCGTGTTCGAAAGAAAAAGAGAGAGAGAGAGAGAGAGAGAAAGAGAGAGAGAGAAAGAGAGGGCAACGGCGTAATCTTCTCGCATCCACGAGCGAACGTAAAACGCGCGTGTGCCCCGACTACCGTCGGTGAGTTCTTGCAGCACGCGCAGGGGCGTATCAAGGACGCCTCGGTCCAACGCCTCCGTCGACCCCTAGGTGGTCCAGGGCGTCGCTGGGTGGTACGCTTTAATTCCAAACGAGCGCGTCCCACTGTACCCTACGTCCCCGATAAATGTATGTATACGTATGTCTCTACGTATGCGTATCCACCACGTTTATCTCTACGTATAATAACGTTTGATTTCTCTCTAATCTCCTTGCTTTTTTTCCTTTTTTGCTTTTCTCTTATTATTCTATACGATCGAAGGATCGACGATACATTAACTCCATGACATATTCCATTTATAGACATTTGTTATTATATCGTACGTTTCTTTTCTTGTTCTTTTTTCTTTTTTTTTTTTTTTTTTTTTTTTTTTTGTATAATATTCTATCGATGACGAAAAACGCATCTAGGCTCGTTATTGAATATTTCGTAAAACTCTAAAAATATGACGTTATATGATATCGTAACACGAGTCACGTCACACGTATCGCTCGTTCGTTCGTTCGTTCGTTCGTTCGTTCGTTCGTTCGTTCATTCGTTTCAGGTTAGACGGTTATATATAGGTATTTAATGGGTATATAATAAATTTCAATTAATAGGAGGAGCTCGCAAAAGCAGAGCTCTTCTTCCTACCGGTAGCCAAATCATGGATGATCGCATAAACACACACACACACACACGGCCTCATTAGTCCAAAGGAATGAGAGTGGGTCGTCGGCAGGCGGAATCGGTCGGCTTTTATAGTCGAAGGTGAGACGGCAGTGCGCGCGCGCGCCCGCGCGCACGCCTTCGTCCAAAGAGGCACGAAAAGAGGCACGAAAGCATTCGAAGGTTTACGACGGGACATAAAGCTACCAGAGGGAACATTCCATGGGATTAAGTTCCTCCCTGTTTAACGTTTTCATTCCCTTAACTTTTCCTTATGGTTTCGATCGTGCTCGTTCGCAATATGCAACCTATATCGTCGAGGTGCCCGTGCGCGAAATCGAACAACCAACAACAATCGCTCTTATTTCTTACAGTCAAGTTTCTTCGTCTGGCCTATCCCTGTTCTTAGAAACAGATTTTCTAAGAATATTAACTACGTAAGTCTCTATCATCGATTTTGTCCTGATCATATTCGTTATTCGTTTTTCGATACTTGTTGATTTCAAGTCGAATGTTCTTTCCGAGTTCAAACTAACTACTATGTTTGATGAAAATCTTCATTGGATGAAATTTACCGGTCGTTAATCATACTGATAGTCAAGGATGAAATTTGTAGATTCCTACAAGTTTCCATAAGCCAGTAGGAAAATGTCAATCAACATACGTACAACGTATAGAGCCATAAGTCAGTAGGCCTAAGCTAACTGCCGCACACACATCATAGACTCAACATCAAGTCTTAAGTGATAAGTCAGTACTCAAAGGTCAATTGTTGGTTGAATGAACACTAATCTAAAAGAACGGTCGACTTACAAATTAGTCGAATATGGTCAGTCTTAAGTTTTATACCAGAATTGTAACATAGAAAGGTCGTCAAGGATGAAATTTGTAGGTTCCTGAAAGTTTCATACTGGCCGTCAAGGATGAAATTTGTAGGTTCCTATAAATTTCCATAAGCCAGTAGGCAAAAGTTATATATGTCAGATATAATATCGAGTCGTATACTCAACCATTATTATACAACGCATACACATCAACTACAGTCAACCGCAATAAATTATTTTGTGATACATTAAATTAGCACTAATCATTTTTACGCGCAACCGAACTAAGATTCACACAGGATTAACCTATAATTCTGACGCCTAAGGAAGATACACGGGTGACAATTCCTACGTGCGAATTGACCATCATCGGCTGTTACTGTGCGAGACACGTACCTTCAAACTCTCTCGTAGTTCGACCAGACAAAACAAATATAATTATTCAAAGAAAAACTTTAAACTCGTTGAAATTTTTCCAATGAAAGATAAAATCTATCCCGGTTATAACAATTCCGGTTGCTATGCGTTCGACGATCGAAAATAATCGTACGTTATAATTATAAACGCACGAATAAAAATCAATCGTTATACATCTGACGAACATCGAAAACAAAACTCAAACGCTATTAATATATATATATAAATATATATATATATATATATATATATATATATATATATATATATATAACGTGTTCAGTATCAAAGTTTGATTTTCTAACGTAATATGACCCCTCTTCGTTAATACTAAATCATAAAACCGAAGTAGATTTTATCGTTGGGATCTGTAATCCGACGTGGACTGATTGAAAACTGTCGCTGGCGAGTCATCACTAACCCGTAGGCGTAATTTTATGCTTCTAATGATACGTTCATGATTTCACGTTGAGAGATGCGAACGTTTCCTCGTGTGTACGCTTCAAAAGGCTTACACCCTTGAATAATGACAGAGCTCGAACATCGAAGCCCGAGCAGCAGCAGCACGTACGATCCGGAAGCCATCGCATATTGCCACTCGAGTTGCTCTTCGTTCGCACGATGATCTTCCCCAACGAATATCGTACGATGAATTCTTCATAATACATAGACAGCTTCATATTCATAGACAACATATAATTCATAAATATATATATATATATATATATATATATATATATATTTATGATATATATTAGATATCTACCTAATTTTGTTCTTTCTATCATTTCGATCGTTTCAACTTTTCGCGAAAACAAAAGGAAAAATAAAGGAAATGAAAAGAAATGAAAAGAAAAAAAAGAAAGAAAAGTCACGAAAGAAGGAGAAAAGTTCTTCTTTTCTTTTTTTTTTTTTTTTCTTTCACGGAAAGGAAGGCGACGCTCGATGCAAATTATGTAAGACCGAATCAAAAACAAAACAAAAAAAAAAAAACAAACAAAAAGGAAAAAGAAGGAAAAATAAACGCACAAACGCACAAACGTCGCGCCGGGCGATAGTTCCAGCGAATAAAGCCACGTGCTGGCTGGACATACAATTAGGCGCCATTTTCAAGTGGAAATACATCGAGTAAGTGTATAGGCAACGCACACGAATGGTAGCAAGAGAGCGTGCACTCCAGCGCACCTGAGAGACGCCATGTTTCGACTTATCGATCGTAGTAGATGTGCTCGGGTAGCATCGATAGGACACAATGTCACGAATGCATTATGCACACGATTCTTCTTCTCTCTCTCTCTCTCTCTCTCTCTCTCTCCCTCTCTCTCTCTCTTTCTCTGTCGAAGTATAAAAAGGAAAAAAGAAGAGAGAAAAAAATAGAAAAATAGAAAAATAGAAAGAAAGAGAGAGAGAGAGGGAGAGAGAACATTCTCGAGGACGGTCGTTTATCGGTGCAATGTGCCGTATTACTACGTACAACACAATATGTTTCCAGTTTTCTTGTCTGATATGTCAGACAACGATGTGGAAGGATCGCTCGTAACTATTATTACCACACCTCGTCATTACGGTGCGCTGAAACCGGACGGTGAGTCGTAAATTTTGCCTCGGCTATGGCTACTTTATTGCTACTTAATGTTCCTATCTTAACTAAAGCCAACAATAAAGTTTCAAATGTCTACGAATAAAGATGTAAAATCTTTTTGCAAATTCATTTTCAACTCCTTCGTTTCCTTTTCATTTCCCTTTAACCAACAACGCGGATGCTGTTTCTTGTCGTCGTCGTACATCGTCGTCGTCATCGTCGCCGTCGTCGAATAACTTTTTACTACTTGAGTTTATAAAGAATCATGATGGTATTTATGACTTCTTTGATGATTCTTTTAAAACCTATTAAACTCTTTGTCGTCATACGTAGTTACAATATGCACGTGTATATACATATGTATTACATTTATAGGCATATAGATATATGCTGGTCTATACTACGAAGTAGAATTCGTTTCAGTAGTTACAAGAACGAACGGAATACCCATGTACGTATATGCATGAAGACGGCAAAGTTAATACCCTAACACGTGCAAAAGGGCTGTAATTAGTTCACATGCGGCGCAAGAACCGTAGGGTGAGTCCGACGATTGGCAGTACGCAATTAATTAAATAATGATATAATTGTGCCGAAAGGCAATTAGCTGATTGATACACGTGAACGCGATGGTCGACGGAAAGAGACACAAAGAGAAAGAGATAGACAGATAGAAAGAGAAAGAGAAAGAGAAAGAGGGAGAGGCAGTGGGGGAGGGAGAGAGAGAGAGAGAGAGAGAGAGAGGCAGGGGGGAAGAGGGAGAGTAGAGAGAGAGAGGGAGAAAAAGAGAAGCGATGCATCGAAGAGCCGGAGGGAAATCGTTTCACAGAAGTTGCATGCAACTGCGCAAATGACGGTTAGGGCTGTAATTTATTTGCAATTTGCATTCGATTTGCCAGTGGGATTTATCGCGACGCTACTACGGTGCAATGAATCGATCGATTTAAAGAGACGGTAAATAAAATTGAACGGATCTTATTCCAGGGTCAGAACGCATCCCGGATGTTAAAGAGGAAAAATTCTACTTGGGTTTTATCAAAATGAGCCTTCGTGCGACCACGTAATTGAACGCGTAAGAAAATTCCTAAACATCGAGTTGTCGATTGTAAATTCCAGATACGTATAATTTTATCGCGATACTCCTTCGCAATAAATGAAGAAGAATAAGTAGACGAAGAAGAAGAAGAAGAAGAAGAAGAAGAAACTTGATAGAGAGGACGAACGTTCTGGTCGTTAGAAAAAAAAAAAAAAAAAGAAAAAAAGTAATAAAAACAACAAAAAGAAGAAAAAAAGAAGTAAGAAAAGGAAAGAATAGCAAAAAGAGAAAAATTAACCTTCGAGAGAAGAAAAAAAGAGAGAGAGAGAGAGAGAAGAAAGAAAGAAGAAAAGAAAGAGACAGTAAAAAGGTCCTAAGAACATTCAATTTAAAAGGAATCCAATTTGTAAAGAGTTTAATCATCATTATCGAAGACACGATCGGTACATCGATTGTGTCCTCCCGACGTTCGTTATCCTCCTTTAAAGGAAAGGCGAGAGAAACAGAAGGACTTAGGTCGTAACGGACAATCGTAGGGTTACGGTCGGTCGCATCCTGGACAACGTGAAAGAGCGACGTCCGCGTTGCGGCTAGAAAGGAATAAGAAGATGCGGCGCCAAGGAATCCTTTGATGCTCGACCGCACGGACGCTTTTTTCAGGGAGCTACAGACGCATTAGTCACTCCTCTCATTCTCTCATTCTCTCTCTTTCTTTCTCTCTCTCTCTCTCTCTCTTTCTTTCTGATTCTCATCCCTCTTCAACGCCATGACCGACGAAGGGTACAGGTATCTAAATGAGCTGCTCAGAATCTTTAATAGGCCGCAACAACGACGAACGCGTGTCAATTTTTTACAACTCCAATTCACCAAAACCAAAACGATCAAATTTTGAAAATCTAAATGGTATCCGTAAGTTAACCCTCGCCCCCTTCCCACCCATCCCCTCTATGACTTCCTTCTCCCATCCCATCATCCTCGCCCTCATCGATCGCACTCGATCGTCGACGAAAAAAAAAAAAAAAACGAAAACAAAAAGAAAAAGAAAAAAACAGGGATTGAAAAGGGAAAATAGGACTGATACGATATGAAATATTTTCTCTCGGTTAGATTTGCTGATCGACGATTGAACATTTTTTTCTCTCCTCTTATTCTTTTTTTTTTTTTTTTTTTTTTCTTTTTCCACGAGATATCCGTGAAACATCACGATGTAAATCGAGGAACGATAGGGTCGGTGAATTTCTCTCGTCGCTCGTTGCTTCTTAAAGAGAGACAGAGAGAGAGAGAAAGAGAGAGAAAAAAAAGAAAGAAAAAGTAAATAAACAAAAAGGAAAAAAGAAATTAGAAAGTAAAAAAAAAAAAAAGGAAAGAAAAATCATCGCGGCTCAAGTCGAAAATACTCTTTTGTTCGTTATAAAACCGGAGTATAAAGCCATCAAGCTGCCACGAAACCGCAAGTCCCCTTCCCTCTCCTCCCCTACCCATCTACTTCTTCTCTTCTTCATCTTCTTATCTCTTCTTTTCCTTTTTGTCTTCCTTCTTTGGCCTCCCCGATGTTGGCGCCAGTCAGGGAGAGAGCCAAATCACGGCCTCATTATAAAGTAATTAAAAGCGATTACGAATGCTATCTTTTATCGAAGGGAAGAGAAGGAGAGGTTAGGCTATATAAGAAAGACAGAGAGACAGAAAAGACAGAAAGACAGAGAGAGTCATCACACAATGAAGCGGCAGTCAGACCCTCGTCTAACACATCAACCAAAGCCATTGCGAGTCGAAAACTTTGATTTTCTTCACATAATCCAATAGTAAAATCAACTCTTATAGAATCGATTCGTAAGCTCGCACAGACACAGAGAGAGAGAGAGAAAGAGAAAGAGAGAGAGAGAGAGAGAGAGAGAGAGCACAACGAAGCTCGCTTTATTCCCCAATCTTGACCCGTCAATATCCGTTCTAAAATGACCTTAGGAATAAACTCGTTAACCGTCATATCAATCGAATTACGTCGTACAATTCTTTCTTTCTTTCTTTCTTTCCTTTTTTCTTTTCCTTTATTTTCTTTTTTTTTTTTTGTTTTCCCTCCCGAAATCGTTACCGAAATTGTTACTATGACAATTATTATTATATTAGAAGATTGTTACGAATTATCTATCCCGCTTCGAAACTCGACTCAACTCGAATTTTTTGCGAGCCTACGATCGGTCGGTCGGTCGGTCGGTCGTTCGGGTCCGTTCATTATACCTACTCGACGAGCTATCTCGTAATCACGATCAGTAATGTGAGGCAACGTGTTCGGCGCCTGGAAATACGTTTTATCGTCCAGGTGAGATACGTTATTTTGGAAATCCTTACGGTGCTTCTCGATCGTCCGAAAAGATCGAGCGACAAAAAATGACCCCAACGGAATAATAAGCCCATGACGAGGCCTTAGGCGCCTTCAGGTCTCTTCCAACTCATTATCCGATTCTCCTCGATGAACTTGCATCAAAAAATATTTCAGGCCATATCAACGATCGAACTATCAATAATATATCGAGCACCTATCATCTCATCTCTTTCTCTTTCTCTCTGTTTCCCTCTTTCTATCTATCACTCTCTCTCTCTCTCTCTCTCTCTAATTTGATTTTTGTCCAATACAAATTTATCATCGTCATCTTTTTTCTTCTTCTTCTTCTTTCTCTCTCTCTCTCTCTCTCTCTCTCTCTCTCTCTCTCTCTCTCTCTCTCTCTCTCTCTCTCTCTCTTTTTTCCTCGCCAATGACTTTCGAGACAAGTTTAAATTCATTTCCGTGTTAATAGAGTCGTGAAAGAAATCTCGTACAGGCCTGTAAGTTCATCGAATAATCCCTTTTACAAGCCTTTAAATCTCATGAATCGAATGACATCTTGATGAATGCGTGCCGGCGAAGATGAATAACTGAGAAAATAATTAATCCTTGCTACAGGCGACTTGCACTCGCCGAACTTTCTTTTCAGAGAACATCGACCTATATTAAAGCGTGGAAGCGGCAACGAAAAGAAGGATAAACAAACAAGCCGTCCCATCGATCATACTAATAGCAGGAACGAATTCAAAGGTCAGCTACGAGTAAGGAGTACCTATTTCAAAAAAAAAAAAAAAAAAAAAAAAAACGAAAGAAAGAAAGGAAAAGAAGTAAACAAAAACAAACAGGAAAAAAAAAGAAGGAGATAGAAAAAGAAATTGAGAGAGAGAGAGAGAGAGAGAGAGAGAGAGAGAGAGAGAGAGAAAGGAAAACCTTTTTAACGCGCTCGGTTCAAACGGAATGCATCCGTGGCTCGTTAAATATATAAATTCAACCCTTAATCTCGTGAAATTAATTTCAATAAATTCAATCGATAATTTAAATTCGCTCGTATATTCGAGAATCGATTGAGTTCGCTCTTTCTGTTCTCGTTCTTTTTTTTTTATATTTTTTTTTTTTTTTTTTTTATTCCTTTTCTATTCTTCTCACTTCTTCTTTTCCTCTACACACCTGATCAATTTTTAACGAGTCACAAAACTATCGCGCATTTTCACCTATAACAGTCGGACAAATCCTGTATAACAAGGGCGCGATTAGAAAGTGAGGCGCGACATACCTGCGATCCTATCAGCAAAATTCCAGCATCATTTTTCGCATACCGACAAAGCATGGAGCTGGTAAAGGTACCAAGATGATGGGAAGAAAGATACAAATTGGGGTCGAGAGAGTAAAGGTCCAATTCAACGGACTGAAGATCTTATCCAACTAATGGACAGAAGCCACTGCGGACAGAAGTTAAAGATCACTCTTTCTCTCTCCCTCTCTCCCTCTCTCTCTCTCTCTCTCTCTCTCTCTCTTTAACTCTCTCTATCTCTCTCGTATTATATCTCGAAAGAATTTTAAGCCTATCAGAAAGGAGAACGAGTTCAAATGGCGTTTCGATCTATCTCTATTTCTTTCTTTCTTTCATAAATAATTAACGTAGTAAGACACATCGAAAAGAGACAAATAAAAGTGTACAAAGAGAAAGAGAGAGAGAGAGAGAGAGACGTTGGTTAATGCGATTTAAACAACTTGAAACATATTATTAGATAGACAAGTAGATATTTCTCACGGAAACGCGAAACTAGAGTGTGTGCGACTTTTTCTTCTTTTCTTTCATATTTTTTGTTGTCGTTTTTGTCCCTTTTCCTTCTCCCCCTCCTCCTCCTCCTCCTCCTCCTCTTCTTCTTCTTCTTCTTCATCTTTCCTTCCACGACGCTTTCCTCTCTGTTCTTTTAAACCCAAGAGGGAAAAAAAAGACAAAAAAAAAAAAAAAAAGATTCGTAACGCTATAATTCCAAGCAACGGCACATTAGACCGCGATCCTTAGTCCTTCTCTTCTTTTCCTCGAGATATACACGAAATCTAAAAATCATCCTTCATCCTACCACCAACCTTACACAAAAATTTCAATTTTTCCGAAGGAAATCTTTTCTTTTTTTTTTTTCCCTATTACACAAGGTGGCACTCCTCCGCGGGCGTAATTCCTATAATTTTTACGTTGCCATGTTTCCGAGTATAACGAAAGGGCAAAATTTTCGAAGGATAATTAAATAGTTCGATGGTAAGAGACTTCTTTTTTTTTTTTTTTTTTTTTTTTTTTTTTTTTAACGAGAGTGCGCTCTAATGGGCCGCGAAAAATTGTAGGTATCCTCGTACGAATTTTTCAATAAAGAAGAAGAAGGAAAAAGATAATTAAAAAAAAAAAAAAAAAAATAGAAAAATCATAATAAAAAATTAATAAAAAAAAGAGACGTAACTCTCGCAGGTGTAAAATTCAAAAGAAGAAGAAGAAGAAGAAGAAGAATAAAAGGAAAGCAGCGTTAGTCGTGAAATAATGACGCGAAAGATGGCAATCTCCTTCTCTTTCACCTTCCCGAAGCCGCGCTAATTGGAAAGGCGAGCGATGTGTCGACGGATACAATAGAACTCCTCGAAAGAAGTGCTTGTGGGCCTGAAGTAGTGACTGACCGGGTAGAGACCAGCCGACGGGGTCGGATCTAACCCGCTGTCGAATGAACGAGGAAAATAATTTAATTAGCCACCTCTTCGGGGCACAATACTACAAGAGTGCCATCGTCTTCTTCAAGCATCGTATTCGAGAACTACACCGGATTATCTCGGCTTTGTGCGACTTCGATCCTTCAAGATGAATCGTTGAAAGTTAGAAAAGAAAAAAAAAAAAAAGAATAAAACGTTATCCCATAAACGAGCGCCATCGAGAAACTAATTCTTTTATTTCTCCGCACCCGCCGCTCCTCTATCCCCCTCACCCACTCCCACCCGCGCCTTTTTTCCCCCATCACCTTTAAACGTTCGTCCAAATTCCACATAATATTCGACAATTTCTTTTCTTTTTATTTTTATTTTTTTTTTTTATTTTATTTTTTTTTTACGACGTTCGACGCCCTTCATCCGTCCAACCTCGACGATAATTCCTTCGAGGGCGAAGGATTTCTTCTTTTTATTTTTATAACATTGCCACACTGCTATTCGACAAGTACGAATAGGGCGATGTAATTTGTGAAATATAACGTCGTCGCTTAGTGATACAATTTTCCCAAGAAGAATGGATATTTCTCTGGTCGATAATTCGACGATTGTTTTTCATTGAAAAAAAAAAAATAAAAAAATAAAAAAATAAAAATAAAATGTACCCACGTAGGAACGCGCGTGCAACATTAGACGAGTTCAAAGATAACACGAGGTTTCAGTTAAAGTCGTCGTCCGATTCGGATGCGCGCTGTGTTATCCCGTAGCAGTTTTACGTAGCCTACGGCCGAACAAAAATTTCCGTCTTCTTTTATAGATTTACTCACGCCCCCGGAACCTCGTTTACGTGGGCACGAGCATTCGCCGATAAACATTTATCGTCCTCTCTTTCCCCCACATCATCCCCTCACTTTCGAACAAAACGCCGATAACGTTATTATTACTATTACACAGCTAACCCGAGGCGTTCCCTAAGTGCTTTTCGCTCTGCAGCATCGAAAGTACATACTTTTTAAGATGAGGATCGCGCCTCGATCCGATCTTCGATGCATCCGGGATCGAGCGACGTTCTTATAACTGCGAGTTTCTCCTCTCGTCCTCCGATGATTGAAATTCTCCAAAGGGTGGAAAAGACAAAAGAGAAAAAAAAATTAAAGAAGGAAGAGGGGAAAGAGAGAAGGAAACGATCGAGATTACGTCCTCGCAGCTAACAAAGTCGAAATTTACGCGATGTTGTCCGATGGTATGATACTTCGAACGAACGATACGCGCGCGAACGCATTTAATATGCTCGTAAACATTAGAATAAAACTGTTACCTTCGTAAAAGGCGGTCGAAAAAAGGTTTCGTCTGTTTCACTCTTTTCTTTTCCTTTATTTTTTCTTTCCTTTTGTCTCTTCTCCTTTTCTACAAGAAAAAGAACGTAAACGACGAGAATATATAGTCCATAGCTCTGTGTATGTCCGTGCGTGTGTTTGTCTGTTATCGTAGAAGATAAACACGAAAAATCTCTACAGATATCGATCGCTTATCTACTTAAAAGGTGTTAAGAATTTCAGCCTGGCAAAGTTTCCTATGATTTACGAGACTTATATACTCTTTCCAAGTATAAAGATCTCGCATTTCGATAGGAAATTCTCTCTCTCTCTCTCTCTCTCTCTCTCTCTCTCTCTCTCTCATGTATCTATCTAACTATCTAACTATCTATCCATCTCTATTTATCTATCTATCTTTTAAAAAACTCTCTTACGCCGTAAAGCTTGAAATCCACTTTCGAGTACGGGTCCTAGGGAGTCTAGCTCGGATCTTTTATACACCATAGGATCGATGCCGCGTTTGGACCAAGCTCGTAAATCGTCCGCAGAGCGGCGAGCATTGTGCTGCGGTGATTTACCGGTGCAAGTCCATTAGTCGTAAAGCAATGCTCCTCGCCATTACTAGATGGCGAATGATAAGACAAACTGCGTTTCCAGCATATAATGCCTGCGGACGGACGTAGCTCGCGTTCACCATTGCAAAGGGTGAATCGTTTTAGTGTTTGAGTATTCACGTATACACACACACACACACACACACACACACACACACACACACACACACACACACACACACACACACACACACACACACACACACACACACACACACACACACACATACATATGATCATCTCTCTATGCCTGTGTTTATGTAGCGTCGTTCGCGAGTCGACGCTTCCCTTTCATCGCCATCGCTCTTTCTCCTCTCTCTCCTCTCTCCCCTCTCCTCACTCCTCTTCGTTCTCATCTCGAGGAGAATCCCCGACACCCTTCCTCTCACCGAGCTTTCAGGGAATTCTCTTGCGCTCGACGTCGTAATTTACGACGTTGGCCTCGTCATTACGAGGCCAAACGCTTTCGGACCTTCGTTAGCACAGCTCGCGAGATATCTCTAAGCAAGGGGTAAAACAAACCGGACGATCGTTCGCCGAGTAATGCGCATTGTTCTCCGTTCTATCTCTGATAAATAGTCGAGGCATTCTGTCATAAACGTTGCTCCGTACTTCTTTTCGTTTCCATACCGATTTACCACCACCACCGCCACCGCCACTTCCCCTCCCCTCCCCTCCTCCCCGATAAAAGAAGAAAAAAGAGAAAGAAAGAATATGCCGTAATACGTTACGATAACGTTCTACTAATCGACACTCTACTTACTTACTTACTTACTTTGCAAAATAAAATTCCTCCTACCATTTCGTTTTACTCTTAATAAAGATATAAACTTACAATTACTGATTTTTCTTCTCCTAACGTTAATGAGCTCGACTCGTTAATCATCGCGAGCTACTCTAACGAACATGAGAGATTATTCGGCTTCTTGTCGATTAAATGTTTAACAAGACCGTCGCGTTCAACGTTACTCGGAGGAATGACTTTGTTCTACGTCTCTTAGTACTACGTACGTACGTACGTACTTATTTATTTATTTATGTATCCACACGCATGTATGTATGTACGTATGTATACAACGTTTATTCACAACGAACGAAGGACAAGGACAGGTCGTTGATTATAATGATACCACTTGGTAAGGTAAATATTGCCTTCGATTTATGACAGTTTTTATCGTCCACGTATCACGTATACATATATATATATGTACATATATATATATATATATATATATATATATATATATATATATATATATATATATATACATAGGATACATTTAAGTCCGCTTAAGATCTTTATTCGTCGGAGTCGTTTATTTTTTCCTTTTTCCCCTTTTCTCTCTCTTCTTCCATTTATTTTTGTCGCGTATTATAATAGACAATCGATTCATTTCGATCGTACTTTCTATCCTTGTAAATCTATGGCGATATACATACAAAATTTATCCATCGATCGATGTTACATTTCTCTACTTTGGAAATTCAAGAACTAGATAATATAACGATGATCGTACGAACGATCGGCAAGAAACATAACGAGGTGAACGTTCAACTTCTCTCTCTCTCTCTTTTTCTCCCTCTCGTTCGCGTAAAGACGCTATTCACGATTTTATGGAATCGCACGGAAAAAAGACAGAGAGAATAAAAGAATAAAAGAAAGAGAATAAAAGAAAGAGAATAGTAAGTACTAAGGGAACGATTTTCTAGTATCCTACTACGTTCGTGTGGGTGTACAAGAAGGATTCCGCAAATATTCGTGATCGTGGGTGGATCGTTTGGGTAATAGGACGACCATCGTGGCTCGTGTTCCGCCGTACGAACAACGCGGATCTATTCGTGCATTACGCATCCTTCCGGCGCGCTTAATTATGTAGTCGCGATGCCCGCTAAAACGGGGGGTAAGGAGTAAGGTGGAGGGGGGAGGGGAGCAGAGAAGAGGGAAACAATGGCAACGATGAAATTGCAGTCTTCCAGTACCATCCGCCCTCGCGAAGAAATATTTCCAAGCGAGTCGTAGGAGGGACTTACTCTCTCCGTGCACCTTGCAGATTGAATTTTAACCCTTCTCCGTATTACCGTTCTCCCATTCGCATTACTCTCGTACGAACGTTCATATGTCGCTTAATAAACATTTACGATATTTTCAGATTGATACTTCGTCATACTTTCAATGAATAAAATTAGGACGATCGGTTGAAAAAAAAAAAAGAATGTTGGAGGTACTACGACAGCATTTGGAGTCATAAATTCGACAAAAATTAAATAATAATTAAATATATTATATATTTGAGGTACGATGTTCGAAGAAATTTGAAATATATATATATATATATATATATCTTGTTTTTTCTAGAACTTCATATACTTGTAGCTATGTGTGTGCGTGTGTGTGTGTATAGCATATCCACAATGCCGGACATCGGAACAGAATTTTCTGAGAATAAATTTTCGATAATTCCTTCCTAAATAATAATACATCTATACGTTGAAATTGCATTTTAATACTTTCGTATATAGAATAAAAAGGAAAGATTAGAGAATGCCCATGAAAAGGGGGATCGTAGGTAAAGCTACAAAGAAATTTGTTCCCTTTGGAATGGCTACATTTTCATGGAGACGTACGTCTACGATTCGATTGTCTACGGCATTTCCGTGACGAACACGTCTACGGTTCTCCGTCGCATCATTGTAACGGATTTTCCTTAGTTCTTCTTTCGGCGAAAGACTTGTAACAGGACTTGTAACAGGAGATTCCAAATATAGCGCAAAAGGGAGGGCTGGTTAAAAGCCACCGGTAGACAGGAAACGATACAATGACGAGAAGAGAACCGTCGTCCGTAACGATCGTGGACGGTCGTGGGCGTTTAAACTACACAACGATTTCACGTACTTTTAACGAATTTTATTTCATTTCGATATACGTACATCATTTCGAATCGAAACTACCGCTAAACGTTGGACTGTTGCGTAATATTGAACAATAAAATGACTAAGGGGTTACGTTCTCGATCTGTCTCGTATAAACGAAAATAAGGAAGAAAGAAAAAAAAAGAAATATATATATATATATATATATATGTATGTATCTGCAGGAAATTTTGTGTTCTTTAATCGACGATTGCGCAAACATCCAAAACGGAAGTCCCTAATTTTCTGCTATCCTTTCCACGCCTTTTACTTATTGGCTAGGCAAGTAACCACCGATATACCTACTAAGTTTCTCCGAAGGATTCTGCGAAAGTTACGTTTCGTTTCGTTTAGTATTCGAGCTGGCATAAATGGATCCCCCGAATGGAACCATCTGTCGGATTCAAGTCCACCGTCCGCGATAATTCACGTTCGTCTCGCGATACCGATCGAATAACAACCATTGTCCGTAGCGGCAGCCTCGGGATGATTGTAGTCATTATTACGATTAGAATTTCTATCGATGAGAAGAGGCCGATTATTCGCTACGCTCAGATATACAATGTTTTTGTATCTTTATCTTCCATCTATACTTACGTATGTATATTTGATTTCGCAATCGAAAAAGAGGAAGAGGAGAGAAAACAAATAAACAAAGAAAAAAGATATTAAAATAAAGAACGAGAAAAAGAACACGAAGATATAGGAAAAAAGAAATGGAACGAAAAAAATCTATCTCAAGAGTCAGATTATTCATCGGTTCGTGTGTATATATATATATATATATGTCTATTATCTAATAATAATTTAGTTAAATGTTTCAAATGAATTACCCGCTCGAAGATAAACTGCGTTCGTATTACATTCAAATGCAAAAGATTCGACATTGTGTACATTGTTAATAATAATCGCAATTATTATACGAACGGCATAGCCATTTTCTTTGAGTAAAAGTTCAACGAAGAAGGGAAGAAAAGAATGAAGACGAAGGAGACGATCAAGACGAAGCAGTTGTAATAGAAGAAGAAGAAGAAGAAGAAGAAGAAGAAGAAGACGACGTAGAAGACGAAAAAGAAGAAAGAGAAGAAGAAAAAAAAACCGGAAGTTGGTCGAAATCGGAGCACTGCTTTCTACTCGCTCCTTCCTGTCACTCGAGACTCTTTTGGTAGCAGCCTGAAAAAGCGACTCCTCCCTTCGAGGTACGCTAATAGACGATTCTATACCTAATAGGGTTCTGGTTCTCTCTTTCTCTTTTTCTCTTATTCTCTCGGACGTTCGTTATTCTTCTTTGGATGTTTGTCGCAGGGTGTAGCTTAGGGTGCAACCGCCTTAGCCGGGAGAAAACGCGGCCGCTGGGTCCGGTGGGTGTCGACGGTTATGCCCATTGCATAGCTCTCTCTCACTCACTCACTTACTCACTCACTCACTCTCTCTCTCTCCCCCCCTCGATATTTTTTACGGTTTTCAGAGACGCAAGCCTTATTCACCCTTTTACACCCTTAGCTCGCTCTCTCTCTCTCTCTCTCTCTCTCTCTCTCTCTCTCTCTCTCTCTCTCCCCTCTCTCTCTCTCTCTCTTTCGTTCGAACGTTACTCGGTTACCCATTGTCCTTTAAAATTTGAATTTCGATCCCATGAACTTCGTAAACGATCTAATTATAATGTTCGTTTAACATTTCATTCTATACTTCAATGTTTTTTTTCTCTTCACACACACACACACACACGCACGCACGCACGCACGCACGCACGCACAAAATTCTTTATAATAACATTTATAAATGCTAAATATTTGTACAGTGTAAATCAGGAAAATACAAAAATAGCAAATAAATAAATAAAAATTTGTATCGAGGAGATAACGAATCGTTAAGAGTATTTTTTTCCTCCCGTCATAACTTTTCTTTCTTTTCCTCTTTTTCTTTTTTTTCTTTTCTTTTTTTTTTTTAACATTCGTTTCATTCGTTCGACGTAATAACGATTATTAATTTAATCGACGTATCGAATTGAAACGCGAACGTTCGATTTGCACGTTCGACGTTCGTGTTTTCGAACAAATTAACGTCCGTGGATACTCGTGTCATATGCATTCTAACGCGTGTGCACGTAGGACTTGACAGGCGGTATACGGGGAGCGAGGAAGGGAAGGAGGGAGGGAGGGAGAGGGGGGGGGACGCGTGCGGACAACGAGTGTACAGCTGCAACCCCCACGCCCACGACACACCCCCCGAGATTCACAGGGTGGCACGCGTTTTCGACTAACCTCGCTTATGCCCCCCAACCGGCGTTATTCTTTTCTTTCCTTTCACAAACGTTACCGATGAGATTCTTCGATTTGGGGACCATAAACCTCTCGAGAACAGATGACGATGGAGATTTATCATCGATTCGTTACGAGGTCGCATGAATCCCATTTAAAAAATCATTTATGAGAATTCCAAAAGTGCATGCGCGCAAAATGCATATACATTCGCAAACGCATACGCGCTGCCCCTATGGTAAGCGCGTTCGACAACGAATGTCCCGAGGAGAATCATCCTAACGGGATAATTCCTTCGTAAAATGGATTTTTATAAACGATTCCGTAAAAAAAAAAAAAAATAAATAAATAAATAAATGAATAAAAAAAAATTGAAATGATCATACGAACGATATCTAGGAGATTAGTATAATCGATATGATCTACAAACGATTAATATAATATTTGAATAGTATTATCAGGAACACAAATACAGTCTCCGCAAATTATACGCATATAACGACACGTTATAACCGTCGTTATAAAAAGTGTGCATTGTACGTACCTGCTGTGCAATGAGATATTGAACGAAAAAAAGAAATAAATAAATCAAAAAAAAAATAAAAAAATAAAAAAATAAAAAAAAAGGTATACGAAGGATACGCAAAAGAAGAAAAAAGAAAATAACGAAGAAAGTAATGAAACGGTAGGAAGAAAGTTGCTATGTGTAAAAATTATGGATAGAAGCAGAACAACTCGGTGGATATTACGAATGGGTGTGGAAGTCGAAGAGTCCGCCTATCGACCTCGAACATCGCCACCATCCGCGCCATCCGGCCGACACCGGCATCGCCGCCACCGCCACCGCCGCCGCCACCGCCGCCGCCACCGCCGCCGCCACCGTCGTCGTCGTCGTCGTCGTCGTCGTCGTCGTCGTCGTCGTCGTCGTCGTCGTCGTCGTCGTCGTCGTTTCTCCGCGGCTTCCACCCCCAGGGGGCAGTAATCTCACATGGAGATCCGGCTTAAACGATAGGCCCCGTTTCCAGGACCGCCCTCGTACGCGAGAGACTCTTAATTTCCAAGCGAAACGAGCGCCACCACTACCACCATTACAAACTACTACACACGACCAACCACCACCCTCGAATCTCCCCCCTGCTTTCCACGAAAATACTTTGCGAGCACTTCTCTCTCTCTCTCTCTCTCTCTCTCTCTCTCTCTCGCTCTCTCTTTCAGTCTACTTCTTCAGACCTCGTCGTCGTTTACGAAACGGGCCACCCCGTGCCGTGTTATTACACCAGCCTCGAATATTTCCATATCGTCGGACTAGACGAAGTTAATGCCACTCTCGGTTAGTACCAACCAACCCCTTTCAGTTTAACAGAGAAAAAGAGAGAGAGAGAGAGAAAGAGAGAGAGAGAGAGAGATAATCCAAAGATGGCGAGAGCTCTCTTCTTCCTAAGGGGAATTTCCTTTTCCTTCCTTTCGATCTACGCCCTTATAATGGACGTTGCCTTTCCCCTGGGAGATAGGCTTTGCTCTTTTCTACGACAACGAGTTTCCTTTTATCGCAGGCTCGTTTCGTTAGATGATATATCGTTTCTGATTCGAATGGATCACGATAGTAACGAAACATTGAGAACGTCTATACGTACACGAAGGATACGCCTTATCGGCGTATTATCTTATGAACGAATTTTACTTTTTGAAGGAGGGATAAATGTTTAAGGAGAAATAAGAGAGAGAGAGATAGAGAGAATGGGGGGGGGGGGGAGAAACAGTTAGCCTCGAGGAATATAAAACGAGAGAAGATATCATCGCGTTGCTGAGTTGGAATAAAACTATAAACCAAAGGAAACAATTACCCCGACTCTTCGGTCGAAGATGCGGCTTAACGATAATAGTGCTTGCCCGTTCTCTCTCTCTCTCTCTCTCTCTCCTCTCTCTTTCTCTCTGTCTCTTCCCTCCTCTCTCTCTCTCTCTCTCTCTCCCTCGGCAATCATCCTTCGTTTTATATCCATCGAAAGCTATCCATCGAGATACCGATCCGTTTTCGTTCGTCCACCTTTTCGTTCTATCGAAACCACGGGATCATAGCCCAAGGTCATCGAAAACGATCGGCTATCCTTGAAACTACATCGATGTCTTTGTACCTGTTTTTCGCGAAATATCGCAAACGATTCCCCACCAACGTATAGATATATACCACGCGTTTAGAGCGAAAACCTCGTTTCCTCGCGTTTACTCGATTCGTTCCATACGTCAAAAGAGGAATTACAAGGTTGAAAAGATCTTACCGATTATTACATGGTCTCTACTATGTTACAAATTTCATACATTTCTACATTCCTATATACGTATGTAGGTATACATATAAATACATACATATATATATATATATATATATATGCGAACATATCTTACATACATGGTAGGTAGATACATAGGTATCTAAAACGAAAGAAATCTACCTACTTGCGGCTACTTCGACGATCGAGATTCCGCGATAATCAAAGAGCGGGGCTCCGAGGCTAGCCGTTTTTCTACTCTTGGAAAAAGCAGTCCGGTAGCGATGGCCGATGGATGTATGGATCATCCATGCGTTTGCATCACGTTTCTCGGCTCTATTCGCGAAACGGTGAATCGGTAAGAAGCGGACTTAAACGTCCTTTCAATTTCCTCGTCATGAAGATCGCCGTGCATATCGAGAAGCACCGGGAAAGTACTTACCTCTCTTTCTATCTATCTATCTATCTATCTATCTATCTATCGATCTATCTATCGATCTATCTATCTATCCTCTATCTATCTCTATCTCTCTGTCCCTCTCTTTCTCGCACACAAACCCGCCACGGTCGTTTTCTTTCGCGTGGCGAAGATCACAGTGTTCACGGAAGGCATCTAATTGCCAAGCTCTCAGCATCTCGCAGCTCCCTCCCCATAAACTTAACGACCAGGCTTAACGGTTGGCCCTCCGCGGTATGCTAAAGAGAGTTTCTTCGGTTATTTCGCCAAGTACCCTGTTAAAGACTTCGATGGACCAAGTATTTTAAAAACACGCGTGCGAAAGTCCCGATACTCTAGCCGTACTTTTCTAATTCACACGTAAAACACCGTACGAATATTCAAACGTAACAACGTATCGAGATAAAATTCGAGACGAGAAACGTTCTACTTGCTAACCTGTTGCTAAAAAACAAAAAAAAAAAAGAAAAAAAAGAAAATAAAGAAAACCGTCTTCGGCTTCGACTTCGTACAAATCATCGGACGTAGGTAAGTACTTAACTTACCTCTGATACTTATCTCTGATCGACACAGCTCATCCATTCGGTTATTGTAAACGAACGGTTTACTGAATTACAGAGAAGAGTAAAAGAAGAAAAGAAAAAAAAAACAATATGTTCCGATGTTACCGTCTAAATTATTCTCAATTATTCGAATCCCCGGTGATGGTATCCTAGCTATATTATTTTTTTTTGTCTGTGTTCCATTTTTTCTTTCTTTCGTATACACCGGAATCGCCGTTTCAAATCGAGAATGAATTCTTAGAAATCGATCCTGATTTCGTGGTATCAATATATATATATATATATATATATATATATATATATATATATATATATATATATATAAACCTATGTATAAGTAATCCATCGAGTGAATAAGGATTCAAAGTGTTTGATTTTTTTCAATAGGTTTGCATGATTCCGATTGGAGTGATCGAGAAAAAGAGGTGGATAGGGGGTGTGCCAGGGATGGAAAAACGGTGATTGGCGGGGCATTAGCGTAATGAGAGTCTCGAGTCGAGGGCTAAAACGACGATACGTGGCTACCGGCGAGGCCTATCCGCCATGATTAGAGTGGTCTCGCCTGTATTTTCGCCCGACGTACCTTCTACAAGTACCTTGGCGAAAACGTTCGTGCAATTTTAATCCGTCTCTTCTTTCCGCCCCTCATTCAACCGTACCCCCCCCTCTACCTCTCTCTTCCTTAACTCCCCATCTCCCAATACCTCGTCCTCTTTCCAAGTAAGAAAATAAGAAAGGAAAGGAAAGGAAAGGAAAAGAAAAGAAAAGAAAGAAAAACGCGATCGGTGCGATGAACTCCCTTCGGAATCATAGAAAACGACAAAACGAGAAAACCGAAGGAGACGATTACGTTCAAAGGGAAACGAAATTGTCGTGTCGAGGTACCGGCATGCGCGGAACTCTTCCATTAAGTATCAAGGACAACCTACGTAGAAGGACGTACAAGATATGCACGATGAAACGATGTTGCGTGTCCCTATCGATATGATTTATATGCTCCCTCTACTTCCCTCTACCTTTTCCCTACCCTTCTCCTTCTCCTTCCATCACCATTCCCTCCGTCTTCTTCCTTCTTGCAATATTATGGCCATGCAAAACGCGAAATACCAACTTTTCTTTGTATGCTTCTGTCTACCAGTTATTCATTTTTCTTTCTTCCTTTCTCTCGTTCTCTCAGTCTCTCTCTCTCTCTCTCTTCCTCTCTTTTCGTAAGCATGCGATCGTCGCGATGTGCATATTTTTGTTTTGCTGGATTAAAACGTGCCGTTTTAATGTTAGCGCAGGGATGTACGATCGGTTGCATTCTTACAGGAGTCGACGGTTGTTACATCAAAAACGTACGATCATGGTGTATAAATAAATCAAATAAACGTAAAAGCGAATTGTATAGAGAGAGAGAGAGAGAGAAAAGAAAAGAGAGAGAGAGAGAGAGAGAACGATAGCCTTTTTAAAATGCGAATTCAAAGGAAAGGCTCGAAGAACCGCGTGTCTCGGCTCGTTCGGCATTACGTATTCAGTGGCCAGCGCCATTTTGCCTCAACCATTTTTGCCGATCAAATCTTAATTGTTGGCTGGCGGCTGTCTAAGGAGGCGTGGCCACCGGTTGGTTCACTTTCAGCCACGCGATGCACGAACGCATCGATTTCTTTCTCTTCTCCGCTTCTTTTTCTTCTTCTTCGTCGTCGTCTTCTTCTTCTTCTTCTTCTTCCTCCTCCTCTTCTTCTTATTATTCTTATTCTTATTCTTCTTAACTTGCCTACCACCGAGCTTCTAGCCGATCACGGGACCACGGGGACGATCCGCGAGAATTCTCGAAGAGAGTCTTCAAGAACGGCTGTGCGTATGCTAATCGTCTCGAGTTGCCGGTTTCGTGAGCGATCGGCATCTATGTAAGTAGGTACTCTACTTATCATCGAGAAAATTGCGAAGCTGAATTAACGTGTAACTTTTCGCCATATTGTAATTTCACCATCCATCCAATATTTATACCAAATGTGAAAGCATCGAAATCGTCGATGTTAATAAAGTCAGTTGAGTCCTGTTAATATGTAAGAATCGTATAATAATAAAAAAAAAAAAAAAAAAAAAAACAATCATTGCAATTAGTTACTACGATATAAAATATACGAGGCAGTAATTATCGATTATCTAACGACAATCTCTAACGCTAATAACACCGATGCACGGTTCCTGATAGCCAGCAAGAAAAGATAAATGCTCGTTAAAATTACTCGACGTAATGCGACGTATATAGATATATATATATATATATATATATATATATATATATATATATATATATATATATAATAAAAATTAAAGAACTATTTACGTGCGTTGGCGTAAATGATAATAGAGAAAATTCGTGATTCGAAGTCGTTACAATTACAAAGTATTAAATCTCTATAGATCGTTTAAATAGCTCTAGAAGATATGACTGGATTTACGTTTGCAATTATATTAAATTTGTACGATACGATGTCGATAGTCTCATAAAAATGTGTGTTCGTTTTGTGAAAAAAAAAAAGAAGAAATGAAAAAAATACACACACACACACACACACATCTATGTGTATACCTAATTATCTGAAAAATAATGAAACGCATTCTATACTTTGTTGACTTCGTTCGTATGCATATATGTATGTATTTATGCTTGCGCGAGGGCGCGCGCGTGATTCTCAAAGGATGGCACGTAATTAATTCGAAATTAATATCGCATACGGTGTAATCAGAGCGATATATAGCAGGGTGCTGTGCATTGCCGGCAACCTTCTCGCTCTAATCACACGTATTACTCTGATTGGCAACAATTGGTAACAATTGACGGGCGGAATCGAGTCTCGGAGGTTCCGCTACTTTGCCCGCGTTGTTTACGAGCAGAACTTCGAAACGTTACACCTTAATTGCGTGTCTACATGCTCGGAGAATTATCAGGGTTTCCTTCTTACGGCTGCCGCCTTGCTATTTCTCGTTAGAGACCTTACGTACGTGAGAATTATAGCTTTCGGATATGTAAAAGTTTCTCCTCTTCTTATTCTCCCTCTTGGCGGAAAGGAAAAGAAAAGAAAAGAAGAGAAAGGAAAAGAAAGGAGAAACGAAAGATGAGATAGGATAGAAGAAAAAAAAAAAAAAAAGAAAAAACAAGATAAAAAGAAAAAGAACGGGGCTATGGGACATAGGTATAGATATTTTTATCGACGAACATTTACCCTGCCATATAATTGAATAATTACATAAATCTAATATGTATATATATATATTATATATATATATATAAATTATATAATGAATAAATATTTAATAAATGAATAATTTATCTCTCGCATATTGACCACGTGTATTTATTATTATTAAACGACGTACGATCTACACCTTTCCAACTGACCGAAACTGAAATTTCCTTAACTTTCTATCCCCATCTGGCGTACGGTTGTTTGCCTCTCCCAAATACGGATATGCAAAGGAGAAAAAGTATCGGGGATGAGACGTATCGGGGAAGTATCGCATAGGATGAGTGAAACTCGTGTAAGAAAATACTCCTTATAATCTCTCATTTGCCTCGTAAAAAGGTACGAACGGAACGGATGTAACCGAGAGAAACAGCAACGCGTTTTACGAGCTCGTAATGCAACCGATGGAACATCGGCTAGGTTATGTTCGACTTGTCGGTAAGTTATTACACAACGTCGTTATACACCAGTAATTTACCTCCTCCTCCTCCTCCTTTTCTTATTCCCCCATTCTTTTTCTTTTAGTAATTTTTTCCCTCCCCCAGTTCACTACAATCTTTCCCTTTTCAACGATCCACAGAAGCATCTTCCGCGTAAGTTAATCACGGTTTAACATCGCTTCATTGAATATGTCTCTTGTTTATGGTTATTAAATTTAAATACAACATAAATTTGAGTAACAACAACCAGTTAGTTACTCGTATGCTTTTTTCATTTTGTTTTTTCAATATACTAAGTAATATCGTCTAGCCGTTTCAATCTGAATTTCTAAATCCAAGAGAAAATACTTACAATTAGCGAAAGGATGATACTTTCGGCGATTCGATCGACGACACGCAAATAATCATCTTTAAATACGCCGCAAGAAATACGTACTTACTGCGAATGATAGCAAAACGTTGAATAAGTATGAGCTATACAACGATCTCGGAGTCAACTTGGGAATTCTAAGAGGCGTGTAAATATTTGTTTGTAGAAGACCTTTTAACGTCCTTTCTTCTGCTAGTTGTGTGCCGAGAGCACACGGCACTCGGTCGTTACTTAAAAACAGCCCATTACTCTGTTTTTTTCTTTTTCTTTTTTTTCTTTTGCCTATTGGAATACACTGTTGTTATTTCATTTACACGGTTACGCGCGGTTCATTGAGTTTCAAGTATCTTCGTTTGTGTGTGTGTGTGTGTGTGTGTGTGTGTGTGTGTGTGTGTGTGTGTGTGTGTGTGTGTGTGTGTGTGTGTGTGTACACATGCATATATTGCGGTTAGTATTCTATTATTATGATATATATAGTTAAATATATATATATATATATATTACGTAGTTATAGGATCGATCTAAAAAGTAAAATTGCCTCGTCACTGTATCCATTGTAATTAATGATAAAAAGAATAAATAAAAAAAATAAAAAAATTAAGAAACAAAAAAAATATAGAAAAATTAAGAGATGATATTCGATGAGGATAAGAAAAATAAAATATTAATCACACGACATGAATAAATGTTAACGTAAGGATCGGCAGATAGATCGTTAAAGAAATTTATGCGGCTCCACGTGGTTCATCGTTTTCAAGCATCCTTTGTCTATACACATACACACACACACACACATTACGGTGAGTATTATGTAGTTATAGCATCGATCTCGAAAGTAAAATTGAGTCGTCACTCGTATCCATTTTTATACGTAATTTATGTATGATAAAGGAATAAAACAAAATAAGAAAAAGAACGAAGGATTGAAAGGACAAGGTAAGAAAAAAGGACTGAAAAATAAAAATTAATAGATGATATACCCTTTGAAGATGAAGGGGAGAAAGTGAAAAGAAAGAAAGAAAGAAAAAGGAAAAAGAGATATCGATTTCACGACGGTGGCCTTCGTCGCAAATAAATCTCGGCGTAACGATCGGCACATAGATCGTTGCGAAAGAAATTAGTAACGCAATCCTTCAATTCGGCGAATATCTAATCCCTCGAAATTCCTATAATTCGTTTCCCTCCCACCCACCCTCCCCCGCCCGCTAATATCCTTTTCATCGAAATTATCGGCTCGAAATAGAGGGAAAAAGGGAGATAGGGCGAAAGGAGGAGGTAGAATCGATCGGTTCCTCTCAACTCCCTTCGACGCTGGCAAGATGTTCCTCTTTCAAGAACTGCAACCAGTGACGTCAGCGGTGAGTTTGCGGTCTCCAAATTACAATATCGTTAAAACGAGCGAGTTGAGATCGTGCGCGGGTAGGTAAGTTCGTCGAGGAGAAGAAGGAGAAAAAGAGAAGTGGGAGGAGGACCTTTTTCGTTGGCCGTGCGCGTTCCCAGAATAATGGCCTCCTGATTATATGCATTATATGGACCAAGATTGATACGATACGTAATAAAATAATTGAAATAATCACATGGCGCAACGACGATTCGCGGTACGTTAGATCGAACGATCGAACGAACGGTCGAACGAACGAACGAACGAACGAAAGGACGAACGATCGATCTTAACTTACGATACTGACTTCTCGAAACGTGTCAAATCCTTTTTTCAAACTTTCTCTCTTTATCTATAATCGATCAGAAACGTTAACACGTGCTCACTTACTTTTACATTAGTGAGAAACAAACAAAAAAAAAAAAGAAAGAAAGAAATACATTTTGTTGCTTTATTTTTTTTTTTTTTTCCCCTATTAAACGTACTGACGTATTAAATCGTTAATACCAATGCGCCACGGATACTTGTAATCAAACGATCGACGCTCTTTTATACGAGGGAACGACGTTTAATCGAAAATTCTTCGATAAATCGAGAAGTATCTTATTTTAAAAGGGCAAATGATGTTACACGCGCTAAGGCGTAGTTGCAACCGGCGCGCCCTTTTTCTCTTTGCCGATCTCACGGCGCCACTAAAACACACATACGCAACTTCCTCGATCCTTTTATTTCATTCCTCGGCAATCTTAATATTATCCCACGAATTACAGTCTCTCTCTCTCTCTCTCTCTCTTTCTCTCTCTCTTCACGGTGATTCACGACCCCCATAGATACTCGCGCACGTACCACGAATTAGACTCGGATAATCGCGATCGGAATCCTTAAAATTTCTTCCCGTTCCTTTGAACCCTTCCTACATATAAACATTTAAAAGAACGAATTATTTTCTTTCCTTCCTTCCTTCCTTCTTTCTTTCTTTGTCGATGAAAAATACGTCGAAATATTTCATTCCTTTATTTCTTCACTTATGCCTCGTAAAAACGAACAATTTCCCGATAAATCTAAAGAAAAGAAAAAAAACAGAGATATCGTTCGAAACATCGATCTTAACTTACGATACTGACAATATCGGAATAATACCGACATATCGTCTGAAATATCGTCTAACAGTGATGATTAGCTAATGTAAACTGATATATACGCGTACACTCAACAAACATGCACACGCACGCGCGTGTACACACACACACACACAGAATCGTACATGGACACAAAAACGTGACTCTGCAAAATATTTCGAAGAGGATGATATCCATAGAAATGATCCATGTATCGCGCCTCGTATCGCGTCGGTCTTTGGCTTGTATCATCGGAGAGAGTATATATCCCAGCTATGTATGTCGTTGTCATGACTCGTAGTCACAATGACGCTTCATAAACATAAACACTCGTCATCCTGTCCCGTCGAGACAACACGGCGGACATTTATACCGAGTATTTAGGTACGTGTTATTCGACAGGTTTATATTATACTAACGACGTTTGTGAAATCCGCATTTTCTTTTGCCGTTCATTTATTTATTTATTTATTTATTTATTTATTTTAATTTCCTTCTTTTCTCGTTTTAACTTTCTTTTTCTTCCTTCTTCCTCCTCCTCCTACTCTTCCTCTTTAAACGTTAAATCTAACCTTAAAGATATATAAAATATATTTCCATGATAGGTGTGGACGTACCGTCGGAAAAAGTTTACACGGTGATTCATACGCGGTCTCGAATCGTTAGAAATTTCGTCGATTACTCGCGTTAGAAAGACGGTAAGCGCAATCGACGACAATATCGCACGTAAATATTACAATGAAAGGGTTACGCGATCTACGGAAAACATTTTTCTGAGGGTTCCGTGTAAAAAAACATTTGAGAATCCCTGCTTTCGGGCGATCTTCGTAATTACTACTTACGATATACGTGAAATATTATATAATTCACGTGTATATATAAATATAACATAACATATACAATATATATTTATATGTAATGGTTTCAAACGTGAAAGAATAAGTAACAACAAATAATTAGAGGTTATAAAGAAATGTCGATACCTGCTAACAGGAACTACGGGCATGTATTCGAGCTACGTGAGATTACTGGGAACGATCCGAATCTTCCAATGAAATAAATGTAACACTCTTTAAATAAACGAAAATAAAAAAGAAACAACGAATTCTTATCACGAGAAACGCCAAAAAAGACGTCACGTCGCGAGATCGACAACGACGTCGTCGAATTTTTCCGTTCGAACGTTAAAACAAAGAACGATCGCGAAGTTCGCCGCGATTAACGTACGTCTTTTGTTTATTTTTTTCTTTTTTACTACGTTGTTCAAAAATACTCCCGATCGCATCGGAGCCCCCCCGATCAATTATTATTACAATTATATTACAATTATCGCAAGAAGTATAAACGAACGTGACGATATCACGAGTTGATATAATCGTAAATCGATTGAAATAAATAATACGAATAAGTGAGAGACGTGAGAGATTTTTAGCCGTAAAAATTCGCGCCAAGTTCGATTCGAGAGAAGAAAAAGGGCCGTTCTAGTTCTTCGTGGAGAGGACGCGACGACGACTCGAGTCGGTAAGATAGAAAACTGTTTTCGCGTAACGAGAAGGCTCGCCGGTCGAAGGTGTCTGACGTCATCGACGTGTGCCGTTTACTTGCCGTCACGAAAGTGCGACACGTTGTGGAAGAATATCTTCGTACGTGGCTTGCTGAGATAAATAAACAAGGTATATCGTGTTAACGAGAACGTATGTACGTTTATTTAACGTTAGAACAAGGCGTTGTCGGTTTTCAAAGACGGCTCATATTTCGTGTTAGGAGTTTTGGTAAAAAAAACGTGTTCGATCGTGTTCGCCCGCAGTGATAATATAATAGTGTTATTTACAAGACGTTAGACAATCAATGAGTTTTTTAAAAAACTATCTCAATAACTTTTCGATTGAATCTTTATGAGACAACACGGTCCCATATATCGCGCTAGTGTCAAAATAATGTATCTTTCTGTCGGAGAAATAAGGTTAAGTTTTCGGATGCACCCTGCGCTCTATTGATTCACGTAGGTATCGATAGACGGCAGCACTGAGCGCTTATTATAACAGTTACTACGTGCGTCGTCTGCTTCGTTGGGTAACTACAAGACTAAGAAGGCGGTAGAATTCAAATTGACAAAATATTTCATTAGACGTTATGTTAGTTACGTATGAAGAAAAACGAACAAAATATTATAATAATAAAGAAGCAGAAAAATAAAATGAAAACTCGACGAAGTATTGGTAGCAGGATCGGGACCGCCAAAAGAAAATCATCGTCGAAACGTATGAAATTGGAAAGTCGATACCGTAGAAGTTACAAGAAAAGAGGTCGAAGAGAAACGTCGTGGTCGGTCATTATCGTACGTAGAGCGATCCCCCTTTTCCTCCTCCCCCTCCCCCCTCCTCCTCCTCCTTCTCCTCCTCTATCTACTCCCGGGGGCGAGACGACGTCGTAAAGGAGGAGGTACGGTCACGGCGCCGCGGCGGCTCTACGTCGAGAGTAGCATCGCGCCCCGCGACCGAACCCTCTTTCGCGGCTTCTCCATTATCGTAATTTGCAAATTTCCTCGGGATAGCAAGGAAAAAAGGACGAAAAACATCGACGTGGTTTGAGCGTTCTCTTCGTCTTTTTAACGGATGACGGTGGTTGCACGATTCTTGGTGGCGAGAAAGGGGAGCAGGAGAGAAAGAAAGAAAGAGAGAGAGAGAGAGAGAGAGAGAGAGAGAGAGAGAGGAAGATAGCGATAGCAAAAAAAAAGAGGGTAGGGGCAAGGGGAACAGGAACCGGGAGTAGACGGTGGCGGATTGGCGGCCTCGGGCTTACTCGCGGATTCTCCTTGTGATGCCGGTGATTCGCGGCTCTCCTGCCCACTAATCCTGCGGCTCCTCCGCATCGCCCGCCATCTTCCTCCTCCCTCGCATCGTCCTCCTCGTCTCGCTCTTTCTCTCTCTCTCTCTCTCTCTCTCTCTCTCTCTCTCTCTCTCGCTCGCTCTCGATATCGGTAAAATATCCACGAGGAGCACGGATCGCCGGATCGTTCGAGGGTAGGCCGCCGGTAAACACAGCGATCGTTCTACGTGCCGTCGTTCTCATATTAATATAATTAGTCACCGCGAGCGTTCTTCGAGAGAGAAAGAGAGAAAGAGAGAGAGAGAGAGAGAGAAAGCCTCTACTCTCGATACTCCTCTTCGAGTATTTCGATTTCGCGCCTCCGGGCTCTTCCAAGCGGACTTCTTGTAAAACGATCGAGAAAAAAGAATGAACAGACAGACGTCTCTTCCTCGAACGATGGCGACGCTAATTTTTAATTACTTCCGCTCTCGAATTTTTCTTATTTCCTTGCTTTCTCGTTTTCCCTTACTTTTTGTTGTCGTTATTGTTAGCGTTATCGTTATTATTATTATTATTATTATTATTATTTTCGATTTTTTTTTCGTTACAGAATGGCACCGAAAAAAGCCGAGGAACCCGAAAGAAAGCCACTAATAGGACGAGTAGGGGTTAATTTAAAAATTGGTATCGTTGGGATACCAAACGTCGGCAAGTCGACCTTCTTCAATGTCCTTACCAAAAGTCAGGCAGCGGCGGAAAACTTTCCTTTCTGCACCATCGATCCGAATGAAAATAAGTATCTGAATTAATATTTTACACATACACACATAACATACACATACGCATCCTTTTTCTTGTTAAAACTTTTTCGGGAATATAGTTTTCGTTTGTTCGTTACTTACTTCAACTCTTACGTCAATTCCTACATCGGGATAACCTGTTTATGAATAATGTGCGATCGTGCGATCGAACGTTTAAAAGAGGATAGTAGTAGAAAGAAGAAGAAGGAGAAGGAGAAGGAGAAAAAGTTTTACGTCACGTCGTCGTGCATATTAAAAAAAAGTTTCTTTCGATTCGTCAGGCATTACCCTCGTCAAGAATACGTTCCCTCTTGGCCATCGGCTAATTCGGCACTTTATCCTAAACCCAACATATACTATGCCTTCATCGAAGACACAAATCCTTTCACGAGATTTCAGAATACCTGTAAATGTACGGAAAATGAATTTCAATCGCATTTCGAACCACCGAGGGAGCCCTTTGTCCTTCGCGATCTTTATTTCGAAGAGGAGGCAAGAATGAAATATCTTGAAACGGAACCGGTATCTTTCGTTATTTTTGGAAAGCCAGGTGTAAATAGTCGAGAACTCGGCTTTATGATAGCCGACGGTTGGAAATGCGTTTTCATTTCGCCGGAGTCCCTCATCGAGCAAGAAATATTAAACAAAACGTTAAAGGGCAAGTACATCGAAAAGGTGTTACGTTCCGGTCAAAATTTATCCTCCGAAATGATATTGAATTTAATCAAAAGTAGAATAAATATGAGAGACGTTAGGCACAGGGGTTTCGTGATCGAAGGCTTGCCTTTTATTCCGAACGATCCGAGTCTCGATTACTTGTTCTATCCTAAAATCGCCGAGTATCGGATTAAATCGATGCCGAAGGAAAACAATTCGGTAGACGACGATATCTTATCGACCTGCGAAACGATATTAACTCCAAGCTCGAGTTCGGATAACGAAGACGTACGAAAGTCTTCGTGCAAAGTACAATTTTATCCGGAGGAAGACGTACCTCGTCAGATCGACGAAATCTTTTCCACGTGGCCTATTAAACCATCTATCGTCGTCTACATTATATATCCCGACGAGGATCTTTTGAAGAAATACGAACTTTCGAATGAAGAATACTCGGATAACTTTAAAACCGGAGATTCCGTTACAACGACGAACATTACCGACGATACGTATTTGTTTACAGAGGATAACATCGACGATAACACAAAGATCCCCATTGCAATACCTTCGAGTATATTTAAAAAAGATAAGGAATACCTTTTGAGGAATAACGAAGAGATTCGAAAGGACGTGAAAAAACGATGCGAATTGTACAAACGTTTGGCCATTCCTCATATAGATAAATGGGTACTTCTTAAAAATCCACAGAACGTAATACGCGTGGACGGACGTACATCCGTTTCGGAAATGTTCGAAATTGTGAGCGTACGTTTGCGCACATTACCATTGCCACGATTGCTACTACCGAAACGTTTGATAGAACAAATCGACGATTTTGGGATGGTAAACGTAGAAGGAGAGGAAGAGGAAGAGGAAGAGAAAAAGGACAGAAGGCAAATTGCCTTGGAGGAGGAGTTCGAGGGTATGAGCAACGAGGATGCTTTTCGAGAAATGGCGAACATGGAGTCAGTAACGCGGAGGTTTCCTTGGAGACTGTCGCGTTGGAGATTTTATTGCCCGGTCGAATTGGCCAGAGGAAGGACCGTCATCGGTGTCCCAAAATATTCTTTAAGATTCATGAGAAACATTTTCTTTCTGTCTTCCGACGAGGCACTCCGATTGTTCCTAGACAATCCTAGAACATTTTTATTACCGCCTAATCCACGGCCAACCTGTAAGATAGCGATTATCGGTCCGAAGTATTCCGGTAAATCGAAATTGAGCCGAGAATTGGGGAAAATTTTGAATGGCACCGTAATTAACGTCGATCATATTGAAAGTATTTTTAAACGGGATCGCGTTAACGACAAATGCATCGTGGCTATGCGTAATATGATCGATGACATTATAAACGAATTGAAAATCAAATTGAAGAAGGAAAGAAACATGAGAAGAATAAAGAGAGACGTTGATCTTAAAGCATGGTACGAAGATATCGCTACGGCTATTCAACGTTTGACGGACATCGTGCGATCTAAAAATACAATAACACCGAGCGAGGGATACGACGACGTACGCGAGGAATTGAAGACGTTGCGTAAAAAATTGAAGAACAATAATATCGCTCACGTTGAGACGGATCTACGTCTTATGGAGGAAATTAAAAATAATAAAAGGATCTTGTACGCTTACGCGCCGGATCATTTGAGAAAGGAGGAATCTTCGATCAGAGAATTGAACGAGCACGATCCCGAAGTGGCGAGGATGTTGCAGGAACGCGTTAAATATTTTTACGACGAGCCGATCGAATTGGATCCCAATGAAAAGGCTGATCTAATTATCAAACATATAAAAAGTATTCCGGACGAGATACTGGAGGATGAAATCAACAGAGACGGTGGTTTCGTTATCGACAACATGTACATGGATTTCGACGTTTGGAGGAAAATAATGAACGATGATAAAATAATTATCGAGGACGTTATAATAATGTTCGAAGACGAACCGTATCACTCTCTTCTTCGGAATTGGCGACACTTTCATAATAAATCGTTAGAAACTGAATTTGAATACGAGGAAAGTGATATGTTCGAAGATGAGTCCGACGTAGAATTAGAAGGATATATTCAGCATCTTGATGATTATCAAATAATTTGGAGAAATTTTCTCGATAGAATGGACGAACTCGTACAGAACGTTATTCTTTGTGATCTTGGATCGATCGAGGATGTTACTGATTACGTCGTGAAACGGCTTAAGGATCGTTACGATTGGAAAGCAGTTGTCATGAGCGAGGATGATAAAGAAAAAGAAAGGCTGATAGAGGAAGAAGAGAGGAGGACAGAGGAGACGTATCCCGTGGACGAAGAAGAAGAAGAAAAAGAAGTGAAAAAATCGATTATGAGTCAAACAATCGTTAAAGATAATCGTCGATTGGGCGACACCAGCGATTACTGTCCAGTTGTATTGTCGAAATATAATGTTTTATGGAAAGGTAGAGAAGATTATAGCGCAGTCTTCATAGATAAAATTTATCTATTGTCGAGCGAACGTGCATTAGAAGAATTCGTTGATAATCCATATAATTTTTCTATTCCTTTGATCAAACCTCCTATGGCAATACCACCGTTACGAATTAGCGTCGTTGGTCTACCCGGAAGCGGAAAAACTACTTTATCGAATGCATTATCGAGAGAATACGGATTGTTTCATGTCGATTACGTCGAATGCCTTGAAAAGTATATGATCGATAGAGGAATGAAAGCTTTCACGTTGAAGGATACCATGATATTTCCTGAAAAAGATGAACCCGAGGAAATGGTTTTGCCTAATGATTTGAACGACGTTAGATACAGCATCGACGAGACATTAATATTTACGTTTATTAAGAATTATATTAAATATGGTGGAACATTGCCGAGTTATATACTTCGCGAATGTTTCTTGAATTACTTTCAAACGCCGTACGACAAATTGGGTGTCGTACTCGACGGTTTTCCAAGTTGTCCACACGACGTAGATATGATGTTGGAAAGATCCATGGTACCCGAAGTGGTGATCGAACTTAAATGCAGTTTGGAAACAACGATGGAAAGATTATTTCCAAAGTATCTTAGCCTTTGGGAGAAGAAACAAGAGGTGGATAAACTTGCCGAGGAGGAAAGATACCAGAAAGAAATGAACGATTACGTTAAAAGACGAGATGATTGGATAAACGTTATCGTTAAAGAAAGACGCGAACGTTTTGCGAGCTATAATAATATGGAAATGTTCGAGGACGAGGGAGAGAATTTTTATATCGACGATAATTATTACGAATTAAGTCCAAGCGAAAGGATCGAATTGGAGGCTACTTGGAGGGAAGAGAATCCCGAACCAATGCGATTTGTCGATTGGGAAGATATCGTAACGGCTAGAGACAGAATTTCGAGACGATTGGAAGAAATTTACGTGGACGATAATAATAAAATAATGACAACGCGTACCTTTATGAATGCCCTAACTATACCTTGGATAGAGATAAACGGCGAACAAAACGAACGGAGGATGATAATAGAAGTTCAAAGGTATCTCGAAAGTTACGTATTTCGGGATATCTCGATGTTCGAGAGAACGTACCTAATCGACGTTGAAACGGCCGAACGTCTTTTAGAATCTGGATATTATTTTTTAAGTTCGTTCGGCCGTTGGTGTCCTGTTCAATTGTATCGAAATAAAATACCGATACAAATGTTTTTGCCCATGGAAGCGAAAGACGAGGTGAAGCCAGTTATACATCGACAATACATTTATTTCTTGTGCGGTCAAAGTGCGATGTTAGATTTCGCGAAGAATCCATTGAAATACATCGAACAAGATTCGGCGATACCTCTGATACCGTTAAATCTCTCGATCATTGGTCCGCCTAAATGTGGAAAGACGACGCTGGCTGAACGTTTTGCCGAGACGTACGGTTTGAGATTGATCACAATTGAAAAAGCGTTGCAACACGTTAAGGACAATTACTCGTGGACCGAGTTAGCTGAAAAAATCAAATCGAACATTAGAGACGGCATTGCCATTGATAATAAAATCATGAGCCGAGCCGTTGAAATGTATTCGATTAATCCAAGGGCAGCTTCACAGGGTTACGTTCTCGATGGTTTCCCATCTAATCGCGGTGAATCCGAAGAATTAGCTTTACTCAATATACGCCCGATGATCGTTATCGATCTTAAAGCCGATCTAAATTTTTGTACGGAGTGTCTGTATAACGTAAACAAGGATACTGACAAACCATCGGACCTTGATATCGATCGTTTGACACAACTTTACTATCAATGGCAGATGGATAAAGAAAATTTTCGCAATTGGCTGAAGAAATTCTCGCAAAATATATTCGAAATCGATGGTAGCAATAACAGGTGGGGTGTATGGACACGCGCCGATCGTTTGGTACGAGAAAAGTTTACGAATATTAGACGATACTATCGTGAATCCGATTACGATAAGGTTCATAGATTGGAGAATATGTGCGTATCTCCTTACGAATTCAAATCATGTCAAAGTATTTACGAATCGTATTGTCCCGTTTGCTTATTACTTGATAACAGCATAGTGTCCTCCGGTGGACTGATCGATCGTATCGGATTGGTACAATTTCGTGAACATTATTATTGGATATGTACGAAACACATGGACGACTTTATAAAATATCCATTTAAATTTATCCGACCTTTGAACAGTGCAATTTTACCGAAAATTCGACCACGAATCGTAGATGAGACGATCGATCTGGAACACGCTTGCTGGGCAAGACGTTTGCAATTTAATGGATGCTGTTTGGTTACTTACGTCGATAGTCTCCCCAATCGAAATCTAATCTCTGGCAAAATCGATTTGGCTGTTCTATATGACGACAAGCTCTATCTGTTCTGCAGCCAACATTGTCAGGATCAGTTTATCTCCCGTTGGATGAAGTATTGCGACGTTAAAATACATTTTCCTTACAACATAAAAGATATTAATGTAACCGATCTACCGATCGTCGGTTATTTGGAACAAACGATGGCAAAACGTGTTATAGAAGCCGTCAACGAAGTTGCGGTCTTTCGTCCAAAAATTCCAGGCTTGTCGGTTGCTGCCAGCGCAGCGATTCACATGGGTGTTATATTAAAGATTCGCAACGTATCTTGTACCCTTAAAGAAACGAATATTTATGAGAAAGTTGGCGAACGTATGAAGGCTCATAAACGTATAATCGAATTGGCGACAATTAGGATGAAGGAAAAGCTCAATCCGTACCTGACGATACCGAAACGTTATTTTGACATTGATAGGACTGTTATGTCGCGAATGAGCTTCATCAGATTCCGACGAACATCGCCGACACAAATTTTGGACGATCCCGAGGAGTCTTGCTGACTCTTTTACATTAATCATTGTTCCTATATATCGATGATACATCTAAGAAATGGTATATAACATTGATACATACTCTAATATACATACATTGTAAATACTCATTGTACCGGAATATATACTGATTATCCTAATGATTAATTATTAAAAAACTATCGATTAATTGTAATAATTATTAATCAGTATATATTTTTGTATACACGTCATCATTAATCTGATTTCGTATTGATATAACTTTTATTAAAGAAAAATGAAAAAGAAACAAAAGTATGACCTTTGAAATTGTTTGTTAAGGCACGTCGTGTACCAGTACCCGACGCAAGGTACGACTATTTATGCGAATACTTCAAACCGGCCAGGTAAGCAATCGTGCAAACATTATTCGATCGTAAGCGAATCGAATGTCTCTCGAATACGTTATCGTCGTGTCGAAAAGGGAATAGAACCAGTACCATTTCTTTTCTTTTCTTTTCTTTACGTATTTACGTATACCCTTGCAAAAGGAAACGATTCGGAATAACCAACGACATTTCCATACCTACTTATTCGCCTTTATTCTCGCGACGAGACGCGAGGGGGATAAAAGGAGAAGAAATGAAAAGAGGAAAGAGGAGGGTAGGGTGCAGCACGTGTTTCGTAGCACGTGATCTGCAATGCAGATCGACCTAAATTTCTCTAAGATACGTCGGGAACGCCACGGAAAAGAGTTTTCCCCGGAGTTTGTAAATTTATCTACATCCTACGAATGCTTTTTATTTATTTCGTTATTACCCTTTTATAATTTCCAATTGAAATCGTCCTTTGCCTCAAGTATCCGATTAATTTTCACCTTTCCGAACAGAATCGCGTTGCAATCATTTTCAACTCGAAATTCCGATTGAAACACGTGGAACAAAGAGAAAGAGAGAGATAGAGATAGAGATAGAGATAGAGATAGGAAGATCGATCGAAAGGGGCGCATTTACACGGATAGTTGCGTTGATAGTCACCAACGATGGTTCAACGAGGTGCTCGTACGTACGTAGGTATATGTCGAAAATTCCCAGCTCGGCCAGTATCATCGTGCTAGTCTCTCTCTCTCTCTCTCTCTCTCTCTCTCTCTCTCTCTCTCTCTCTCTCTCTCTCTCTCTCTCTCTCTCTCTTTCTTTGAATCGTGCGGAAACCACTGTACGTGCTGCGGTGTCCATCAACGCGGCTAACCGTCGATGAAAACGGTGTTTACCTTGTCGCGCGTCATTGTGCTTGCACAACGACTCGGTGAAATTGAAAATGCAAAGCAGTCAGGATCATGCAGAAGATTGGATAGCCAAATTTTCGATTAAAACATTACTCTCGTTGTATACGAATTTTTCTTCCTTTCTCTCTTTTTTCTTTTTTTTTTTTTTTTTGATGTTTTTTTAAGCCCCCTTTTTCAATAAAACCAGCGTCATTCGAATCAGATAACGACAAAGAGAAAATAATTGAAAGAGCGAGGAAATTAGAAGTAATTCTATTTTTTTCTTTTTTTTTTCTAAAAGAAATCAAAAGAAAAAAACGAATTAGAAACTTCTTCAATAATGAACGTGCGAATAAGAAACATTGAAATAAGTTCATTGATCAAAGGAGAGAGAGCTATTTCAACCTCCTCCTTCTGCCAACCTCCCCCATCCCATTCCATTCGTACACATCGTCTTCCCTCGCGAACTTTTCGAATACGATCATCATACTTTCATTCACGATGTATCATCGTATATACTCTCATTGACGGCACGTGTCCGAGAATTCGACGATCCATGATGAAAGCCGCCTAACGCGGCGGCCTCGCCACCCTTCTCGTTTGCTTTTCCCGGCGCCACTCTTCAAAGGCTAATTATTTAATGAGTCCGCTGGCATTAGCATTTAAATGTGCCTCGTTGTCACTAACCACCCTCGTTTCCATGCAACGCACGTGCATGACAGCGTACACCCTCGACCTTTAATCGGAATTCTCACTATGTCTCTTTCTATCTCCTTTCTTTCTCTTCTTTCAAATAGGGGTGGGTAGAGGGTGGAGGGAACGCGAACGCGTTTGAAAAAAAAAATCCTCGTTCGAGAGAGACATTCGTACGACTCCCTTAGGATAGATACATAATACAAATATATATATATATATATATATATATATATATATATATATTTGTTACATTCATTTGTATCTTATTGTTTTACCTTAGCAAAATCCCAGCATTTTTGAACGTAGTCGATATCGCTGGTCTCGTAAAGGGTGCTGCCGAGGGACAGGGTTTAGGAAATGCATTTCTTTCTCACATCAGTGCCTGCGACGGAATTTTTCACCTTTGCCGTGAGCATGACATTTCAATTATTATACATAAATATATATATATATATATATATATATATATATATATATATGTATACGTGTATAATATAACGGAAAATCGATTTTGAATAATTCGATATCGAACGAATCGTTCCATTGACCAGGTGCTTTCGAGGACGACGATGTTACTCACGTAGAAGGTGACGTTAATCCTGTACGAGATTTGGAAATTATCAGCGAAGAATTGCGACTGAAGGACGTCGAATTTTTAAATGGGCATCTTGAGAAATTGGAGAAATTGGTTGTCCGCGGTAACGACAAGAAATTGAAGCCCGAATACGTGAGTTTTAAACATATTTTTTTTTTTTCTTTTTTATCGAATTCGGCCGACGTAAATTAAGTGAATTCGAATGGACGAACTTCCCCACCCCCAAACCCCCAAAACCCCCGAACAAATTTACTACTCGATTCTCGTTGATCGATTTCCAAGCAATTTTCGGCTTCCCAATTTAGCGAAACTCCAAAACTCGCGTGATCGAGTCATCGTCTAGATTGATTTCAAGTCGATTTTAACTAGTACGCTACTCCGTAGGTAATTCGACGTTGCGTGTTACGACTTGCGCCGAATCGTTAATAGTATATTTTCGTTGTTTTCTTCTTTCTCTCTCTCTCTCTCCCTCTCCCTCCCTCTTTCTCTCTATCTATCTCGTTTCATTTTATTTTTCTTCCTCTCCTTTTTTTTTTGTCGACAGGATACACTTTTAAAAGTCAAGGGTGTTTTGGTAGACGACAAGAAGCATATCAGGTACGCCGATTGGAGCGCAAATGATGTAAGTTTACGAGTTTTTCCTTAGCGCTGTCGTAAGAAACATGCAATTTGCTCGTTCGATCGTTATAGTACGATAACAACGCAAGTTGATGATCGTCCCTACTAACGTTTGATTGCAGATCGACGTACTCAACAAATATCTCTTCCTCACGTCGAAACCCGTTATTTATCTGGTCAATCTTTCGGAGAAGGATTACATTCGTAAAAAGAACAAATGGTACGTTTCACGTTCTAACGTCATAAGACGAAAATGAGAGGGAAAAAATGAAAAAAAAAAAAAAAATAACAAAACGAAACGAAACGAAAAGATAAGAGAGAAGTAATGCGTTTTTGTTTTGTTTTTTTTCGGTTCTTCTTCTTTTATCGTTGATCCTATTAAGATCCCGATTATAAAGATAAACGAAGATTGTACAAATCGATAATATTATTTTTTCCACGATAAATCGACTATCCCGCGTTCTATTATACTCTCGTCGTTTCATTTTCCGGACGTTTCTATCGACGTGGACGGTGAAGCGCGTTGCAAAACACTGCGGAGAACGGAATTATTTATACGTGCGTGTCGACATGTAAACGCGTATACGTACGCACGCTTGAGGGCTCACTAACACGAACGGTATCGTCGATCTATTATTCAGCAACGATTTGCAGACGTGCATTGCGAAAATGATATCGTGGGAAAGTGCAGTTGAATAGTAAGCCTATCGCGTATACTCGTCGTTAAGTTAATGCATGACTCAGAGCCCTTATAATCTTTTATATTTTATGATGCACTTTCACGATTATATTTGAAAAAAAAAATATATATATATATATATTTCAAAAAGAACGAATATATTTAAATGAGTTAAGACATATAAATCCTCATCGAATATTATCGATTTTCCAGGTTAGTCAAGATTAAAGAATGGGTGGATAAGAACGATCCTGGAGCCGTTTTGATACCTTTCAGTGGTGCCTTCGAAAATAAGATACTCGACATGGACGATGCAGAACGAGCAAAATATTTCGAGGAACAGAAGGTCACTTGGTAGGCATCGCGTCATTAATTGTTTTCAAATTTGTTTCCCTTCGGTCATTACCACTTGGTTTTTACAAACGAAAGACCGTTTTTATTTCGAAGCCGCAAAATTCTTTATATTGGACCAATTTCTCGAAACGTTTAGTCGCATTTTCTTAAAATCCACGAAGAAAGAGAGAGAGAGAGAGAGATAAAGAGATAGAGAGAAAGAGAGAGAGAAAAAGAAAGGTCCATGGAATAACAGGCGTTCCCACATTTAAGTATGCAACGAGTTATCTTCTAACCGTACTAATAACGGCTAAGGACGACTCTTGGAACGTCTAGACTAGTTCTCTCTACCTTTTTTTCTTTCTAACACGGAGGGAAACTAATAAAAACTACGGTCGTTTCGATGAGAAGAATGGAGAGAAAGAATAAGAGAGAGAGAGAGAGAGAGAGAGAGAGAGAGAGAGAGAGAGAGAGACCGCATTATATTTTTACGAACGGCTATTCAAATTCTTACAAAATTGCATAAAAACTGGCCGCCCTCGCGCGCGTACCAGTAGAGGGTATAATCTGTGGTGAAAGAGGGCCGAGAGGTAGAACGGCTGAGTTGGCTAGTGGGTCAATCGTACCCGGAGGGTGTTCAATGCACGTGCGCCATGTTCAAACGAGTTTACACGAGGCTACGACATTGCATTTACTATCCTTTACAAACGGAAAGTACATTCGAAGTAGGTGTGTAGCTTTTGCTCGGTTGCGTACGTGACCGTACGTTTTCATTATATTTTCGTTTTTTCTTCTCTTTTCTTTCTTTCTTCCTTCCTTTATTCCTTTTCGATTCACAATGTTGAGTGACGTACGAAGAAAAGTGAATGCGTTGAGAGAGCGAGATAGAAAGAGAGAGAGAGAGAGAGAGAGAGAGAGAGAGAGAGAGAGAGAGAGAGAGAGAGAGAGAGAGAGAGAGAGAGATAGATAAAAGAACAATTTCTTCGTAATGACTAATAACTTTGAAATATAAGTTATCTCAATTATAATAAAATTATCATTTTATTTGTTATAAGACAATTCGTTTCAAAATTATAAGATATTATCGAAAGTATCTTCCTTCGACGAATCTAAAGATGAATCAAATGGACGAAGATGAGGAATCCACGTTTGCCCCGTAATCAAAAGAAAATAGAGTAGACGTGATTTTATTTCGTAGTCAAAGATAGAACAACAGCCGTCCTCCTCTTCGTCGTCGTCGTCGTCATCATCATCATCTTCGTCGTCGTCGTCGTCGTCGTCGTCATCATCGTCATCGTCGTCGTCGGCGGCGGCGACGGCAAAGTAGGTCTCTCAGAGAGTCAGAATGATAAAATTACCGCATTAAGTCGTTCGGCTTTATGCGTATTCCTTGAAGTCTCGAGAAGTTGCGTCGGGGCCCACCAAGTGGGAGAGCTCATCCGAACGTACCCTGTCATTAGACGATATTTGGCCCGAGACAATCATATTCCGTGGTCCAACGTTTTGAACGTCCCTCCTTTTGAACGGGGAATTCATCGTTTTGCAATCCGCAAAACTGAAAGGGAATCGTCCTTTGTAGTACGTACCGCTCTATCGATTCCAGAGCTTTTAATCGATCCAATACGAGTTATTCTAGATCGTATTCTTTCATTCTCTACTCTCTCATCGAAATATAATAATAATAACGATCATAGAAATTTGTCTAACATTATTTTATTCTTCTTCTCTCTCTCTTTTCTTTCTTATTTCTTTTATTTTTATTTTTTTTTTTTTTTTATTTTTTTTTTCTTACCTTTCACAGTGCCCTAGACAAGATCATCGTTCAGGGTTACAAAGCATTGCAATTACAGTACTTCTTTACTGCCGGTCATGACGAAGTTAAAGCATGGACTATTCAGGTAGCTTCGTAACTATACTATTTGTACAACGTATGTAAGACGATTCACTCGGCTTCCTTCGTCAACTTTTATTCTTTTATTATATAGAAAGGTACAAAGGCGCCCCAAGCCGGTGGAAAAATTCACACTGACTTCGAGAAAGGTTTTATAATGGCAGAAGTTATGAAGTTCGAAGATTTTAAAAATGAAGGCTCGGAGGCCGCAGTGAAGGTATTAATTTAACTATAAATTTCCATGTTTATCGACATACGTTGTTATTAATCGTTCTACAAATTTTATTTATCTAAAGCTTATAAAATAATTTCTAAGTACCATCTTGATCTAACCGTACATATATATACACACACACACACGCACGCACACGCAACGCACTACGTTCTTTTTCTCTTGCTCAATAGGCTGCTGGAAAGTACAGGCAGCAGGGCCGTAATTACGTCGTCGAGGATGGCGACATAATCTTTTTCAAATACAACGCCGGTGCTGGACTGAAGGACGCAAAGAAGAAGTGATGGCACGCGTTCCTCATGTTGTTGCTCGTCCTTTTGTACACCAACATGATACTGCTCTCCTGTTGCATGCATCATCCTCATGACAATCATTCTCATCCGCTTACCCGTGCCCCCTGATTTCGTTGTATTTTATTTTATTTTTTTTTTCCTTTTTTTTTTTATATTTATCTTCAAAGGTACTATCGACGAAAAGAAACGTCATGCGAAAGTGACTATTGTTTTTTCTTTTTTTTTTATTTTTGATAAGTCGTCCATAAAATTTTCACCATACAAAAGATTTTCGTTTCTTTTGACGTTCTTCTAAAAAATGAAATGAAGTTGAAAATGACGAAAGAGTATCGTTGTCGTTGATATTGGCTTCTTTTTTGTTTTTATCGAGTATGTGATTTTTTTTCTACAACATACAACGATCCTATCCGTAAGAGGAATTAAACTTTTAAAGTTTCTGTCTCTGTAAATAAATAGCATCGTCGTCTCTTTGTATGGACGCGCCATGTGCTTATGTTGAAAGGGCTTGTGTGACGTTGGTTGTATCTTTCTCTCTCTCTCTCTCTCTCTCAAAGATATAACATTTCAAAGAGGTAAAATAATTTTTGTACAAGTTGTTTCTCGAAGGAGATGATTGTAAATGCAAAAGAAAAGTAATTTTTGGTAAAGAAGAACTATTTTAAAAGAAAAGAAAGAAGCTCGCATAAATCTAAACATTTCTTGACTAAATAATTCGCTGTATTTATTCTACAAATGTTCAATAAATCAATATTGAAAAATGATATGAAAGGCGAGAAAAACAATTTCAATGTATGCATATATTCAAATTATTGTATACGTCTTGAAAACATATTATCCATGTGGGTCGAAATTAAATTCTATATCGTTACCGTTCGCTGCTATCCAAATGCATGGATGCATGCATACACAGTGTTGAAGGATTGATTAACTTAATATCTAAGTATATCGGTAACTGATATGATACAAGATGGCGTTGCACGTACCAACAGGTGTTCAAAATCAAAGGATAATGCACCATATGAATTTGATAATATTTTTTTCGTCCTATTCATCCTGTGTCAAATAACATATACATATTCGACTACTTCATTTCTTTGGCATTTCGTACAAAGGATTGAATATTTTATCGTTATATATATATATGTATATATATATATATATATATTTAGCCATCCCGTTAATTAGAAGATGAAAATTAATTCGCGTGATCCAAAAACAAAAGTAATTATTATTGTCCTCGATAATCTTTAACTCGATTATCACCCGTTATCGGATGTCTTGTTAAGTAATCGAAATTTCAACCACTTGTAAAATTCTACCTCATCCGCCATTACTTCCTCCGCCAATACCCTCTTCGCTCGAGCTTTGAGATTTATCGAACGTTTCGATGGATAATTACCATTCGATCCTACAAAACAGATTTGTACGATAATCCTCGCATTATCATAAATTTGAACGTTGTAAAGTAAAGAAAAAAAAAAGTAAGAAACGAGATACTTACGCAACTTATTATATATGCGAAGGGAACCGGTGAAAAAGTACGGAAATTCCTTCTGGAGAACGTTTAATGTTTCTTCCATGTAATCGAGAAGACCGACCACTGGGTACCATCGAACAACATTTGCCTTGGCTCGTTGTAATGCCCATTTGTTATTTCTTTTTCTTATGGATAAAAAAAAAATATATATATATATATATGTATGTGTATGTGTATGTGTATATAAAAAATAGATCACAGACGCGTGCACGCACATTGATATTCGATCGGAATATTTTGTCATAATATCAAGCAAATTGATCGCTATAATTATTCTTTAAAACGTGACATCTTTTCAAGCAGAAAAGACGTGTCTCCGTTGACATTACAAAAGACAACAAGCTCGATTTCTCTAACGACCATAACGCAAGTTTCTATTTATGGTATTCAGGAGCAGTTCATTGATCTTGATTCCTCACTATAGTCATCCTCTTACGCAACCTTTACCAAGAGAACGTAGAGAAACTTTACGTAATCCCCTGGCCGACTCGAGAGATTATTCCGAGTAATAATGATGAGACAGACGAAAAAATATTACTAAGAAGGTATACCCTCTGTAATCTCATTCATGCGATCGTTCAATCGCATCAACTGTCGAAAGTTAAGTTACGAGGTATGTATCCATTTTGATTCGTGAAACATCCTCGATCATTCTCGCGAAACTGGTTATTCCACTTGCCTCATTGGATATCTATCTACGTCAACGTTGATATACGTACGAGCAACGAGGATCCTGTCCACAAAAATGAGAGATCGTTCCGCGATAAATAACGGCCGCCGCTTTGCCTTTCCTATATCTGTTTAAGATCAAATGAAAATGAAAATGAAAATGAAAATGAGAAAGAAAGAAAGGAAAAAAGAAGACAAAGAAATAAACAAATAATTTTCTTTAGAATCGATTGAGAAAGGAAGGGGTCATTAATTGAGACACGTTTAATTAATTAGAGAGAACAAATGTGATCTTACCTGTGCAAAGTACGTGGATCCAAAGGATCCCTTGCTAAGGCTAAGAAAGTTGGTGCCTGACGACCAAATTCCGAAAAATTCAAAAACCTTATGTCCCCATCGAAACTCAATGGTATTGCCTCTTGCCTTATAATACTTGTTATCTCTTCCACGAGTAGTTCCTGTCGATCCAAAAAAAAAAAAAGAAAGAAAAAAGATTCTTTTATGATTAACTACATTGGCTAATTTTATCTCTTACTTACGTAAGTCGATCCTTACGAGATAATAAATAAAAAATAAAAAACAATGCGAACTGTAAAACCAAAATCCAAAGAGTACATTGAAAAAAGTGTGATTGAGATGATCATTGAAATAATTTTGTCAATTACAAATTCTTCGCAAATACGCGTGTATCTCATAGCTCGTGAAATATCAGCCGGATATGAATTGCATGCTTATAAGTATATGGTATTTTTTTTTTCACGAATCTGCGATAGTGCTTGTTAAATGGACGAAAGTGCTATACTTTTGGTTACGAAAGCAAAGATACTTGTTTTACTTGTTGAACGGACGAAAGGATCAACGACCGGTTTTCCGGATCTTTGTGCAATCCGATCAAACAACACCGATACATTCACATTTGCTCTTTTGAAAGATCGTTGGGAATATAAACATGTACTTACACGCATACGTACAAGAGACTTTTTTATCCGATGTTTAACAATTATTTACAAATATTTGTAATATTGAAACGCGAAATGTATTCATTCGAGAGGCGTTCAAGCGTTTTCCATTTATGAGAAAAAACCTTTAGTGGCTCTCACAAAGATGAAACGCATTGCGAAGTGCTTACGTTCCTCGTTCTCCTTCGGTCGGCTGTTTTCTTTATCGGTGAAACGTAGTTTATACTTGTTTTTAATTTTTCTTTTCTTTTCTTTTCTTTTTTTTTTTTCTTCTTTTTGGATCGATCCCGTATTTGTTACAATAATTCTAAGAAATTTATAATACTAAGAAAATGTATACATATAACGCTAAGATAATGTTTAGATATAATTCTGAGAAAACGTGTTACTTTGTGTTTCTATATTCAAACACTGTCGTGGATGTGATTCTCCCTCCCTCTTTCTCTTTCTTTCTCTCTCTATGTTTATATTTTTTCTTAGCTTCGTAAATACGTATTCGTTTAGTTGATATTATTTTTGTTCAGCACATTAGTCGTAGCCAAGCCGTAGAAGAGAGAATATCTTGTGAGGACAAATCTTAGCTTTACATTCGTTTCCCTTTGACTTGCTTTATATTAACACGTTTTACTTATTTTATTCTTATTAATATATATATATATATACATACATATAATTAATTAAGACTAATGTTAATAGAATAAATCAATTTTCCGAAATAGAATATCCAACAGTGCGTTAATAGAAAATATTTAATAGAAAATAGTTAATTGAAATATCCAATTTTTATTCTATATTTGTAATTTGTTTACACAAAGAGTATATATACATATGTACATATACGTAAATGTGTAAAGCTCGTATAACGAATTAAATGGGAATAAGTATATTAAATGAAATGTTAATTAAATGTAGAGATATAAAAAAGAAAAAAAAGAAAGAAAGAAGAAACATTTGGAGAGATTATTATTAAGATTTACCTGCTGCAACGTCGTTAAAAGTCCAGAATCACCAGGCGGCAAACGAATATGTTTAAAGGCATTGTAACCTTGCAAACGTTGCAGGATCAGCACCAATAGTTCAGCACCAGCACCGGGTACACGTGTCAGCATGAGTACGTGCTTATTCATCTCGGGCAAATTTCCACGACCGCCCAATTCAGCCAGGGAGGGCGTGACGTATCGATATGTCTGTTTAACAATCGTACGATGATTTATTAAAGAGCTCCAGGCACACCTGTTGGATTTGATTAGAATGATGTGACTCCATAGAAATGGGGGCAAAAAAAAGAATTAAAATATCTCCTTTCGTACAAGTCGCTTATTTCGTTTTTTTTTTTTGTTTTACCCGAAAACTAAAATCGAAAATTTTTAATATTCATTATCAGTTTAAAACGATAATTATATTCAAGAGAATTTTCGATGGGTGATGCATGTTTCCGCTTTTAAACCGGTTTACTTGTAAACATTCCTATTCGATGAGAGTGTGAGAGAGAGAGAGAGAGAGAGAGAGAGAGAGAGAGAAAGTATATAGTTCGATCTGATTCATTCGGTAAACACGTCCGGTGTGTGGATAAGTTGTTAAAAATGCAGACATTATTTTGAAGAAAAAGACGATGAGAGAAGGATGTATAAAAGAGAGAGAGAGAGAGAGAAAAGAAAAAAGAAAGAAGAAGAAAAAGTAGCCTTGTAGCTCGAGAGATCTGCACCTTCGAAACGTGAGAAAGAAACGTATAACGCGTGAGAAGATCGCCTCGACGCGATTGCATCCGATGTTGATGCACTTTCACTGAAGGAGACACGTTCCTCCGTTATATCGGAGCCGTGTAAGATAATCGTGACTTCTTCAAAATGACATCGGCTCTTCGTCATTGCGTGATACGTGCGTATATTTTTAGAAATATTTAGCTTGGAATTATTAAAAAATATTTAATAAATTTTCAAGGTATCAAAAGGATTAATAATAAAAGCGTTCTTTGTCCGATCACCTTGTTAATATTGTGTCCGTAATTTTCGACGAGACGTGCATCGTCCTCTCTGTCGTAATCGCGAGGTTCGATCGTTAAATCGGTGGAAGAGTTGAGCATGATCGTACTTGACCTTGAATTTAGAAGGACGAACACGAGAGTAACACCAACGAAAAGGCCAGGAAGAAAACCACGATGGACGCGCATCGCGATCAACGAGTCATACGATTTTACGACACCCTGACGTTTATATTAAGGAGAGAGAGAGAAAAAAAAGAAAAGAAAAAAAAATATGATCGCCCTATGACTCTCCTCGGGCTCTTATTTCGATCATCCGTGTTTCTGTGTACGTCCACCGAGTAACTGAAGAGAGAATGTCAGTGGGTCAGAGACTTCGCATTGGCTGATCCCCACGTCTTCGTTATAGGAGAGTCCCAAGGGTTCCCCACCAGTCTTTCCTTCGAATCGTAAAAACTGATTTGAGATTCGAATAAAGGATGAAATAATAGTCGTAGAACATTGAAATATTCTAAATAATAGAATATTTCAATGTTAAACGAACCGTCCTTGGATATCAATCACCATCTCTTCACACTAAGTAAACTTTGAAATCTTCTCTAAAGGATTTTTTCGATTGAATACCCTTTCACCGACTAATATTAACTCTTTATATATACGCATATGTGTATATATATATATATATATGTATGTTTGTATGTATGTATGTATGTATGTATATATATATAGGAGAAAAACGACAATTATCGATTGTGTAAACAAAATTCATTTTGATACATAAAAATTTATCCAAGTAGTTGGATAAAATATGAAACCAAGAAAAATTTGATTAGAGTAAAGAACGTTAATATATATATATATATATATATATATATATATATATATATATAATACGATTGAGAAAGTTATATTAACCGATACGATTGAAAATGTGTCCGGTGAAAGTTATGACGAATGATATGATTTCTACTACGTACTTATGTATGTACATACACGTAGGTATGTACTTATAGAATAATCGTATGTACTGTCTGATCTATTTATTTATTTCCTTATAATCTTTCGAGGGACGAAAGTAAGGATTAACAATAGTTCGAACAGATCTCATTAGATTCGTTTTATAAAACGGTATACACATTAGCATATAACGCATTTATAAACTCTGTAATATTAGAGGAAAGTAATGCAATCTATCACGCAACTATTATTTAGGAGCGTTCGTCGTTTATTATTAAAATTAAAACGTTATAATATCGATTGCATCATTCTCGTTATTTAATCGAGATTCTATACTTCCTACGTATTCGATATATTACTTCGTTCTTACAGATTTAAATCGATAAAATATTCTACGTATATTTATTGAAAACGAAATGGTATCGATGTTCATAATTCTCGAAGCAGTACGTTGGATTTATGTACGTATATGAAATATACTTTATAACTCGTGATAGCTACAACGATCGATTAGCAAGCAACACTACCTAAGCAACACTATCGTACGGTTTCTAAAGGTAACTTCTGGAACTTTCGTGTAGAAGCGCAGATAAGCGTATACCCCGCGCAACGTTTGAAAACGTGAAGGTCTGTGATTGGTCGATTGTTCAGCCGGCCGGCATGGTGGCGCCAGCGATCCACGTGGTATACTTCGTATATGTATATGTGTGCTTCGGGATTCTTCCATCATCAAGTTTATTTGTAAACACGCGCATCAATGCGCATCGCCTCGTAAGATGGACGCGTACGAGTCACGTAAAAAAGATTGGGAAGATTTGGACGTTACAAAGGAAGAGTTAAAAAATCTAACTGAGTGCTTGAAGAAGGAGGAATTTCGTAAATTACTTATCGAGTACGCGGAGGAGGTGACCGATCCGGAAAATCGTAAGATTTATGAAAAGGAGATCGCTCAATTAGAGAAGGAACGGGGCGTCGACGTCACGTTCGTTAACCCCCAGCCTGGTTACGTCATAAAAACTAGTGTCAATGGGGAGAGGAAATGTTTTTTGAATATCAGTAAAAGTGACATTGTCGCACGACCTACGAGTCACCCTTCCTACGAGGATGGCCATCGTGGTTTACAATGGTCGATTCCTTATACTTTGATACCTCCTCGCGATGACCTTGATAAAAAGAACATTCGTTGCTTGGTCTTCGATGTTGTATTTCATCCCGACACGATTTACCTCGCATCGAAGAATGCCAGATTTCGTGACATCGTTAATAACACCGCGATAGATGGTATAGAGAGTAATTTTAAGGTTAGCATTTCCATGATTTTTTCAATGTATTTTTATTCGGTTTGTCAGTTATTTATCGTTTTTAGGTGAAGCTCGATAGGAAGAATCTTAAATTTCCTAAAATCAACTTCAAGGGTGTCTCTCATCCTAGCGTTATTAGGAAACAGTCGAAAGAATCGCCCAAAGAGTCATTAGATATGGATCCAGAAATTTATCAGAAACTAATGTCCAGTTACGATGAGAGTCGCGAGCTACAGTTTAAATACAGAGAGGAGAAGCCAAAGCGCGCACCACCCGAAACGATCTATTACAAGAACAACAAGTCTAAATTAGAAACAGAGACCGAAGAATATGTCACTCCAAAATTCATGATAAAACATCAAACAGATATTGACATGGAAGATTTTGTTGACAGTAGAGATGCGAAGATGTACGCGACTATTCCTAAAAAATTAGTTATCATTATAGATTTGCCTTTGTTAGGTAAGGCAACGGATGCAGTGCTAGACATCCAAGAACGCTCTCTTTACTTGAAGAGCGAAAAACCTGCCAAATATTTCTTACAATTACCCCTTCCGTATAGCGTCGATGGAGATCATGGTAATGCAAAGTTTGATCCTAAATATAAAAAATTAACAGTAGTATTACCGGTCATTCGTAAATCAGTGATGTTAGAAGAGATGCCGAAAGAAGATAGTGATGTGGATAGTGATAGCAATAGCTTTGTACCTGTCGTATCCAACGAATTAAGTGAAAATTTATTTACCGCGGAGTCAACTATGAGTGATTCCCTTTCAAATTTAGTGCTAGAAGAAAAAACTATTCCGATGGATTCAACAAATGCCAGTGAAAATCCGGATGATAATGTGTTGCGGACTACTACCGATTCATTAGAAACTACAGTGCCCTTTATGAATGCTGATACAAAATATACACTGCCATCATTTGCCTGTAATATGTATGACAATCAAATAGCTTTTACGGTCAATGTTAAAAATGTTGATCCAAATTCCATACAACATAGAATCTTAGAAAATAACGTAGGAATACATATTTTACTAGCATCGGTCGGTGCAGGATTTTTCCCACAGCATTATTCCTTATGTTTTAAGATAGAAGAAGGTTCTATAGAACAAGATTCGCTTGTCATTGAACCATGGGATAATAATCTTGTATTTAGTATTAAGTTAAATGATTCTGATAATGTATCTCATTATTTTGTTGGCGCGAATGAAGAGTTCATGGAAAGGAAAGAATTGTCGGGCACCTTGTCATTCAAAAATAGATTAAAGAAGCTAATGGTAAGACAATTAAATATCGTTATATTACGTGTACATTTAGAATGATTCAATGAACATATAACTCCTAGGATACTGAGGAGAAAGATTCTGAGGTACCGGTAGAAGTCGATGTTCGGAAAGAGGATAGATCTGTCATCATAAATATACGCTCGAATCAGTTGGATTCTGATGACGAGCATGAAGAAGACGAACAGCATAATGTGAGTCAAAATAGGAAAGGTATAATAAAGTCAAGATCGATTTCGGAAAGTAGCGGAGACGAATTACCAAGTAGTAGTGGTAGTATGTCGAAAGGGATATTAAAGTCGCATCGTACTCATGATTTTTCACGTTCTGTGTCTGAATCGAGTGCAGACGAAAATGGTGTAGCTATTTCTTCTGCAGATTTTTCATGCAGTTCAATTCACGACCCGCAATCAGAGTCAGAGTGCTGTAGTCTGAAAAAGACTGTACGATTTAACAACGTTGTATCTCGACAATTATTCAGGTAATATCACATTTTCAGGGAAAGCTCGTTAAAGACGAATATATAAGGGCATGACAAATAATGAAATATAATTCTGCAGATCTAACTCTAGCATTCTTGGCCAACGAAAGAAGAATCAACGTAAATTGCGAAACAAGAAGCGCGCTCACGAGCGCAAATTAAGCGAAAGCGAAAATTCTGAAACGGAAGAACGTGATAAGTATAAGATTACTCCGAAAGCGACATCAGAAACAGAAATTTCTGAAAATGTGAAATCCATTCTCAGTCGTGAAAAGCACTCGGGTAAACAGAAATCGGCTTATATTAAAATTAAGAAATTAAAAAAGTCTAAAAAAATACTTTCGGAAAAACGTAAAAGTAGCATCGAAGAGGAAAGTACAGAAGACACGATCGAAACAAAGGTTAAAATTTCGGATCAAGCTGAATTCAAAAATGACTTAATATTCGATCTTGATATATAGGTCACACACAAACTCACACATTAAAAAAAATACACACACACGGACACATCGAGAAAAAGAGAAAGAGAAAGGCGAGGTAACGTGTGTGATAAATTTCCACTGTTAAGCGATTGATAGAAATACGTTGTTCGTAATATTATAACGATTGCAATAGCAATCAATTCGTCACTGAATGTTTTTTAAAAATGTTTCCAAAAATCCACATTAAATGTGATAAAATTTTTTAATATTCTAAGTCTAAAGAAGTATTATAATAAAAACAATGATTGTGTGAAAATTATTAAGAAATATCTGCTCTGATGTAGACTTTAAAGACTAGTACTATACCAGTACTTTAAAGTCTAAGATTGCTATTGAAACGTGATAATATGTGATTGAAAAGATTTTGTTATAATTATATTTTATTATATATTTCATCTTATGCTTTGTTTTATTGAAAGATAAGCATATGTTCTTTTAGAATTATCTTCTGTATAAGATACATGAAGGTTTCTCTGTGTCATTATCAAATAATTATGTATTCCTTGCGCACATAATTTAAAAAGTACACTTTATACAAGTAAACGTGTATGTTTTAAAGAGAATCTCTAGAAGGATATAGGTGTGAACATTTTATCTCTACGTTTTATTTTTAGGCGATTATATAATACAACTGCTCTTCGTATTTCGATAAAAGAAAAATTTATTATATACGTGATTTTAAAAATATTTCAATTCAATCGATCGATGAATTTTTTATATCTCAAATAACTCTGAGACAACTTGATTCTCCTGATCTATTTTTATTGGTAGTTGTATTATATAATGTTTTTAAAACTAAAGAAAAAAATAAGAACACAAAGAAAAAAATCATGCAGGTGAAATTATAAACAAAGGAGCGTAAAACCAAAAGTCACATTATGTAGTATGAAATTTCAAAATCACCAGTTCTTATCGCGTAGCTCTTATACAGATTTATATGCCGATATCATATATTTTATACACATTAGAAGAAAGATGAAATAAACTAGGACAATTAATCCTAGTACTTCGATCACATATCTTTAGCTATGTTACGTATAAACTCACAAGAAAAGGCTGCTTGCTCAAAGAGCAAAGCAGGATAATATGCAGTTATTTAAAATTATTTCCGTTGCTTATGCAACTGGCACACATAAAAATATTAAAATACAACCTATGGTATTTAATCGATTATTCCTGTATTGATATCGTTTAGTTGTAGAAAGACAGTAAAAAAATTAAAAAAAAAAAAAAAAACGAAAAACTTAAGAACGATTTAATTTATTTATCTTTATTATATTTATTGAGACGTAATTGACATCAAAGCAAAGTTATATCAAAAATGCTTTTATTTTATTTTTTTTTTTTTTATATCAATTTTTTGGCGGTTTTATCATACGACTTGTAGGCGGTGGAATCTTATCAAAGCCAGCATTGTCAAAGACTGGAAGTAAATCTCTAACTCTTTGGCCAGGATAGATTGATGCAAGTTCATTCCATCTAAAATGAATGGATATTTAGAAAATATTAAATATGATACCATTGCACTTATTTAGATAATTGTTAGTTCATTAACCTGTTGCTTTTATATTTGACAAGAGATTGCGATGAAGTAAATGGCGTGTCGGTAGGGAAATAAGTCGCTCCATAAAAATCTAATCCTTGACTAAGCAATACAGTAGTTTCTTCCAAACTAGCAAGGGTAACTCTTATAACGGGTGGACCTGTGTATATCGTTGCCGGCTCGTTTACGTTTTGCGCTTCATTTTTTAATCTCTCATTGATGGCTTTTACTAAATCGTATATAAAAAAATTTTTTAACTCGAAAATAACATAACAATCTTTCCTACGAACGATAAAGAAGATTTCCTTTTAAACTTACAAACGGTTCCGGTGCCTAAAGGTACCCTCGTTACTTCCACTATGGAACGATATTTAAATAAAGCATGTCTTATATCGTCTTCTGGTAATTCCTCTGGTACATCTAAAACGTATACGGTGAACGTCTTCGCTGGTCTACATGGTATCGCAATCTACAGTAAAAATTATTATTAGTTATAAGAAATAATCTTATATACGTTATAACCTTTTTAGTTTTACCTTCTTATAAAAACGTGCACCAGTTACTTTGTGAAAACCTTTCTTGTACACTGCATGATAATCGTCGGTGTTGCTAAATTTAAAAAGTATTCCAGTTGCTGTTTTCGTTAAAGAAAATGCTCCGCTGAAATGTTTTTCAATATATATGAGATTTTAATGTTTCATTAAAGTCTCATACATTATTTTTCGCATTTATTTTTTTGAATATGGCGCTATTAAAAATCGCAATAAACGAGCATCTTTTATTTTCATAAACGCGCGAAACAAACGCGGCGACTTTAATGACTCGACGTGTTTAAAATATTTGATCGAAGAAACGAAACGATCCGCCGCTCGTGCAACAAAAAGAAAAAAAAATACGTACATAAAGAATTAATACCATATCTATTGTTGTCAAAGAGAAAAAAAACGTTTTCTTTCTCATAATTATTATTTTCGTTCTTACCGGAAGTTCATTTTTTCGCAAATGGCCGCCGCTTTTTCTATATTGAAGTCATGGCTAGGTGTTAAAAGAAATGCGCCCTTCGTGATGAAATCATTGTCGCTTATTTCCGAATCGGTTTCGCGTGTTTGCCAATCATCGGTAATATGCCGACTATCTTGATTAAGTCTTAGAAGAGAACTACTTTTGGATGTTGACATCTCTCTTTTGTAAGTAATACTACGGCTCGCTTACTTTTGCAACATCTTTTATAGGCATGATCATAGAGTAACATGGGTTTGTCTAGTCTTTAGGATGGATCGAACGTCGTAATACGTTACGCGAGATCGCCTTCTTGACTGAAACACAATCGAGCAGAAAAGTCATGGTGGTAAACGTCGTTTCAATGCGACATAATACTCATCGCTTTACATTTCCTTATACAGGGTGAAAAATTAACTTTTACCATTTTTTAAATTTCCTTTTTATTACGAATTTTGTCGAATAACTTTTTTCTAATATAAATATTACTTATTTGAAATATGAAACTCTCATGGGATGTATTATGATGTTATTCATTTGTTATTCATTAAAATATTAATAATGACGAAACACATTTTTTTGATGGATTTTCTTTTTAACTGGCACCGTTCGAAATGCTCTTACGGTAATTCGTAAGTTTTCGGAAGTACTACGTCGGTCAAGAAATTCCCTCGCTTATCGTAAATATTGATCGTTAATAGTACGGATATTTTATTTGAAGGATTATTCGATATAACTTTAGAAATAAGATGTTAACGATGATAAAAAAATTTCGCCCTACCCTATATACATACTTTGACAGGAATACAACACTCTTTGTCTTTGTCTCTTACGATCTACTCGAAGAGACGGATTAATAGGGCTTGCCTCGGAAATTTATCGTGGGCGTTGTCATCTATTGTTATTACTATGTGCATATTCGATTGACAGTGTGTAAATCATTATAGAATGTATATGTATATACGCATACTACATTATTACAGCGTAATTGCTTATTATCTGTTAAACAAACTTCCGTTCTCTCTCTCTCTCTTTCTCTCTCTCTCTCTCGCTCTTTCGGGTTTGGAAGAGATCACGTGATAAACTAAAGTTACTCCTGTATTTCAAAAGAGTCGTACTCGTAATGATCCGATTATAATTTTCGAATATACGTAACAACTTTGTATTATTTATTATCGAACTTTCATAAAATATACAAAAAGATTTATTATCGATTTTATATCAATGCGAGATGTATCATTCGGGTTTTCATTATTTGTTTTTTTTTCCGTATATTCCTTTTCATTTTCTGTTATTCGCGGGCTTTTTCTTTAAGCTATAATTGGCTATAATTCGTGTGTGTTTCGTATGTACCCTACAATTCCTACAATAATTTTTACAGTTATTTATTGTTATTTTACACGTGAAAAAAAAGAAAATAGTCTAAGTTTATCATTACAGTGCTATGTAAGTAATGTATAAATGTAGATAAAAGTGAGGTTACCAAGCCAATAACTTCATAAATATCTTTACCGATTGTTGGTTATGTTGTGTTGTATGTGTAATCATAATTATGTATTACTTATTCTAACAGAAAATTTTTCAAAATCATCTTGATCGTATAAATTTTATTCTATTGTTTTTTCATCTATTTTATGTGATTACATAGAAATGATTAAGGTTTTTTTTTTTTTTAAATTGATGTAGCTTAATTATTACTGTTTCATTGCTTGTAGAAAATACTTCAGAACTTTTGAATATTTCTGCATTGTATTGTTCTTGTATATTTGATTCATTTAGATTTCAAATAAAGATATTATGTTTGCCGCAAAACAAAATCTCAAAACAACGCTATTGCATGGACCAGCAGAATTAAGCAAGACATTCTTATACGAGGTATGTAAATCATATTACATGATGTTAATAAATAAAAAATATATAAATAAGAGGGTGGGAAATATATAGTTTAATGTATAGATATAGATATTCTTTTAACAATCTATGAACATTAAATATATCATATATTTGAGTATAAGTAAAGATATTTTTTTTTTCATCGAATACTACAAGTTTATTTTGTACTATAAGTTATATGAAGCATAGTATTTAAATTATATCATTTAACAGGCAGCCATTTATTGGGCAGAAGAAGGTCGTCGTGTTTTTTATATTACACCAATACCTTTACAACAAATTCCTTCTGCTTGCCATGAAAGTAATCCTTCGACATATTTCACTTATAAACTGATTACATTTGTGTAAGTTTATTTTATTTTATTTTTTTTTTATTTCAATTAAAGCGTATAACATTAAAAATTTGTTTGAAGTGACAATAAGTGGTATATATAAAGAAGATATATACACATGAAAATTTCTTTTTCCAAATTACAAATAACTTTTTCAAAAAAAAATAATATATATATATACCTGTATATATATATATATATATTTTATTTGATATAATTAGAATTAATTATGTAAAAATATGCAATTTTTCGACGGATAAATTTGTATAGGTATCTATCGGATTATAAATCCTTGGTAACACAGCTAGCAGAATTGCACACGTTCGTTTCGTTACCCACTATAGTTTTGTTAGACGACATAGATCATTACATTAAAGATGACGCAACAGAAAGACAAGACTATTGTCAAGAAAAAACAAAGATGCGTATAGCCAGAGCATGCAGCGTGATCTTCGATGCGATAAATTCGTGTTCACGAATTTCTAATACCATTGTAAGCGCAATTCTATTTACTCGCGTACAATGAATTTCGCCGAAGTTCACTATTAGCTCATTTATCTTCTTAGGTACACGCGTGCGTGTGGTCTTCGTTGATTTTAAGAAAAACCAATATGGATATCACGATATATTTTCGTAACATCTGGAAAGTATCGGAAGACGAGGGGAATAAAATAATTTCGTTAAAAAAAATTGGCCGTGAAACGCATATGCCCGAAGGTTGTCCATTCTTCGAATATTACAAATTTCAAGATGGTACGCGAATTTTAAAAAATGTTTACCGTGAATTCCTTGATTAAAAAACAATCGTAAGTTTATTTTCTTATTTATAGAGATCACACACACACACATATATATACATACATACATACATCATACATACATACATACATACATACATACATACATATATATATATATATATATATATAATCTTTAATATAAATTCATACAATATTACATATTTACTTCTCATACTCTTAAACAAAAACACATTGAATTAAAAGATGCAAGAACACGTTGGAAGGTCAAATTCATTGGAAAATCATTCGTCACTCATTTCCAATTGGCAAGCAGAATTGGCAGCTGGTAAAAGAGAGGTAATTGGATCGGTGTGTCGAACGGTACGAAGAACGAGCTTAGAGGCAGGCATGCAGGCAGGCATGCAGGCAAGCAGACTGGCGGGCAGACAGGACAGGACAGGCCAGAGCAGGCCGGGCCAAACAGGCAGGCAAGCAACCAAGCAAGCAAGTTAAGCAGGCAGGCAGGCAAGCACAGGAAAATAGCCGTCGCTGTTGAAAGCCGGGACAGGTTACTCCGGCAGTAAGCAAGTGGCAAGTGTTAGTCGCCCGACAGCACTTGCCACGAATAGGCATGCGATGGTCCCGTTAAGTACCGATCTTACGCTTACTTGTCGTCACATCGTATCAAATCTCGAGTAGTGAATCATTTCCGAGTTTTAAAAAGTGACAAAGTTTACATACGGATAGATAATATTTTCTCGTTGAAAAATCCTTAAATTATATTTTTTGTATAACGTAGGAACAGAGGAAAGAAAGAGAGAGAGAGAGAGAGAGAGAGAGAGAGAGAGAGAGAGAGGGAGTGTCTGTCTGTTAGTTATTCGCGTGTCCCAGTGATAGACAAAATAATGAATAAGAGGATAGCATATGTCTGCAGGAGTACAGGAACGAGTGAATGCATTTGAGCGTGTGCGTGCACGTGCGTGTTCGTCGGAATAGTGTTTCTGATCCTGATCGACCTCGAAGACGCGCGATCATCTGCCTTCGAGGACACGATGCCGCTGATGCTGACGATTCGCCTCGCCGTACTTTCGATCTTCCTTCAACATTATGCCGCCGCTAATTATATCGTCGCCAAGGTATTCAGAACAATTTTTTTTTATATATATATATATATATATATATATATATGTATTAATTTTATCATTATTGTCGAAATTGGAGGATAATACTATTTTTTTGAAAGGGATTCATTGCGATGATATTTTAGTTCGCGTCGTCGAACAGTTAGATCGTTTTAACGTTTCAATTAATAGCTTGGAAGGAAGAGAAGAAAAAAAAGAAAAGAAAAGAAAAGAAAAGAAAGCATTTGCAAATTCGCCGCCGACTATTCGCCTCAGATAATTGAAGCCGTTATTCTATGCAATGCATAACTTGTACACTTATCGTGCTCTCAAGCGGTGATATCTGTTGTGCTAAATGTGCGCAGCACACAAACGTCTTACAGTCATTTCGAATGACTATTGTATCGATCAAATAGTTTGTCAGAATGTTCGACGTTAAAAATTATGCATATACATACATATATATATGTACATATATGTGTGTCCGTGTGCGTGTGCGTGTGCGTATTGGAAGTAGTGATATCAAAGAAAACACATGATTATGCAAAATAAATAACAATCTTTAATGTATGAAATGTAAGAACGTTTTATTAAACAGTGAAAGAGAGAGAGAGAGAGAGAGAGAGAGAGAGAGAGAGAGAGAGAAGCGCCACGATGTATGGAAATTATTATAAGATTACAACATTCTCTTTTTGAACGTTCTAACGCACAACGTGCAAGTACGCGTTTTATTTGCACTGATTGCGAGCAGAAAAGTAAGGCAAATATCTGCGGCCAGATTAAAGCTCAAAGTATTTTTTTTTTTTTTTTTCTTTTCTTTTTCCTTTCTTTTTGTCCTCCCGTTTAATGATATATGCTTTGTACATCTTCGAGATAGTACTAAACTCGTTACACGTTTTCGACGAGATATACTACGCTCGTTTATACCGAACTAAGATAAATATCTCTCGCTTTACCTATCTTATTTATCGGATCAACATACGTGTAATTAGGAACGAATTATGCGCGAACGTTAAATAAATTATCATACTACGATATAAATACGTATATACGTACATAGATAGATGAATATAAACGGCTAGTAACAATTTTATAACGAGAAAATATTTTATCCTATCATGTGTTAAACAAGAAATCCTTTGTTTGCCGACGATCTTGTTATTAGTTTAAAAGAAAGGTAAAAGACGGTACCTCTAACCGCTGATCGAACATTTAAAGAGCGTGTTTTACATTTAATAATAGGCGCCTTGTACGTCTCTGGTAGTGATTAAGCGCGAGACTTATGTGGTTTGTATGTATATATGTATGTACATATATATGTACATATATATGTATATATATATTTATATATGTATATATATATATATATATATATATGTATATGTATATGTATATATATATATCCGTACGTACGTTCGTTCGTTCGTACCGACGACCGAATGATAACTGAATTACATAAAACCTCCTTGGTAGTTATTATCTTTTCGACGAATAAATTTCTATTTACGTTAGAAATAAATGTGCGCGAATAAAATCAGCTTGTGAAATATAATCGAACGTAAGATATTGTAAGAGGCTTTATTGCCATTTAGAAACACGTTCTTCTCCTCTACCATCGTCGTCGTACGCGTCAAGTAAATTATGAGTTCAATCAATTTCCGTATTGATATCTTAATCTACGACTTCGCGATCCTTCTTCTTCTTTTTCTTTTTCTTCTCTCTCTCTCTCTCTCTCTAGTCTCGTTAAGAGAAACTCGTCGTTATTTATAACATTGCTCTACGTTCTCTTGATATCAAATTAATTATGATAAAGGCGTATGAAAGCTAGTCGTTCCACTTCAATCGATTGTTTATAAATTGTTAGCGTATGTTTTACAACGAAATCAAAGAAAGAGAAAGAGAAGTAACTCAGTAATTTTTAATTTATTCTATTTTGATAACCTTTTCGTTCGTTGCTTCGATTCGATAACGAAAACACGTTCGTACAGTTATGTCCCCGAATTCCATATGATCGGTACTTACTTTCTCTGCTCATCCTCTTCTTCTCTCTTTTTTTGCTTCTTCCTTTTTTCTCTATCTTTATTTATTTCTTGTTTTTGTTTATTTGATTTATTTATTTATTTTTTATTATTATTAAATTTTTCATAAAATTGAACACCCATCGGTTCTTTAATTTTTAACGAGTCCGAAATTCGAGACTGCCTGAAGAATTTATTTATTTATTTTTTCTTTGTTTTTCTACTAAACAAATGTAAACGTCTCCTTTGGACGTATACTCTATCGAAGATTCGAAGGTCGACAAATGTCTGTTATTTGTAAATAATATATTCGCTCTGAAAGAGTAAAATCGCGTATGATTTAGTAAGGACGAATTTCTTTTATCATAATCATTCTATGAATTATTTTATCTTGATTAATATATAGAAAGATGAAGAAGTAACGATGATGAGACAGAAATAATAATTGATGCGAGACCGTGAACCCCGCAGCGGTACGGTACGAAGATACGGTATAGTTTGGTGCGGTACGGTACGGTGCGGTGCGGCGCGGTGCGGAGAGCATCAGGTACAGAAAGCGTCTAAGAAACCTGTTTGGAGACAGCCAATGTCTTACGAGGCCTTTTCTCTTTCTTGTTGCTTTTCACGACACACGCGCACGTTGATGCATTCTTACGTACGTACAAACAGTTCCTTCCGAATACTCACTGCCCGGCTATTCTCTGTCAGGGTTTATCCTTTTCTTCCTTTTCCTTTTCTTTCCCCCTTTTTCTTTCTTCTCTTTTTCCGTTCCTCGTTTTACGTGCGCAATGGTATGCGAAACTCCTCGGTTAAATATGAGACAGCTCACGATTTTTTTTTTCCTTTCTTTCTCTTTTGTCCGTTCTTTTATTTTGTCCGTTGAAAACTTCAGTCGTGAATTACATTAATTCCGATTTTATAAGAAATAAATTCAAGGACGATTAGTTCGATCTACTAAAATTGTTCAATCGATTAGGATGACGATTGGTATTTAATTTTAGACGACTCAGAGTGTGTATCAGATTTGAAAGTGCGCTTTCGTTTATAATTCTAATTATCGTAGGAACAATGCCGGAGGAGAATAGCCGAGTGCACGATGGATGACGATAAAAGTGCGCCGGTATGTGGAAGCGACGGTGTCACTTATCCTAGTCAGTGTCAGGTCATTTCGAAGCAGTGCCAGGGTGCATCTATCCTAATTAAACACACCGGACCCTGTCCAGGTTCGTATAACATTGAAAATGTTACGTTAATTGCACCTTAATACGATCATAGTTAAATATAGAAACAAAAAAAAAATAAAATAAAATAAAAAACAACAACGAGGGTTGATGAGAAGCGAACGGACGAGTTTGCGTCATCGTGTCTGTACTGGATTTTTCCGTAAATAGTATTTCGGAATGAAACAGGTATTTCGATTTGTCCTCCTCGAATCGACGAGATATGAATCTTCATAAAATTATAATTATCGATGATCGCACGTCAAGTCCTTTTTTTTGTTTCTTTTTATTTTATCTTTGTTTTTTTCTTTTTTTTTTTTGTTCTTTCATTTGACATTTTGGTTAAATAAATTCGTGGTAAGGTAGCGAAATGTTATTAGCATTGCTTGAGGCACGATCAATAATATTGATTTTCTTTTAAAGGAAGAATAAATTTTTAATGATTTGCACAATGAAATACGCTTTAATCGAAGAGGAAGATGGTACATATCGCGAACTCTTCCACGAATACATATATATATATATATATATATATATATATATATATATATATATATATATATGTATGTATGTATGTATGTATGTACGTATTCGAATAAAAAAAAAAAATTTTAACGAATTTGTTTAGAAATGCCGCCATGCTTTTCGGCGAGACTGTCGTCACGAGTGGGATCACGACCGGTTTGCCGGCCAGATGGTACGTATGCGCCGGTGCAATGCCACATGGAGACCGGGTTTTGCTGGTGCGTAACATTGCAAGGACGTCCACTGCCGGATACCTCGGTAAGGCATCAAAGACCGAGATGCGAGAAACTCGCTTCCAGATCAGCCGTTGCTACTAGGAGTGGACAGAGAAGGCGTTCCTCTAATTGGAAGGAACGAAGACAGTATAGCAGTAGACATAGGAATACGTGTGATCGTCTCGAAAAGTCCAAGTTTAATAATAATCTCATAGAGAATTTTAGGATCGAATATAAACGAGCAAACATATCAGCGACTGGTAAGTCAATAATTTTATTGAATTCAATTACATGTTTTTCTGTTTTTTTTTTTTTTTTTTTTTTTTTATACTACCGATAATAATGATAAATACAATTCGAATATCCCGTTAGTTAGTTAGTTCGTTCGTTCGTTCGTACGTTCGTAGGTGACAAAAACGTGGAACGCGTATTGTCTTGGAAATTCGCGACATTAGACAAAGACGGAGATGGTTATTTGGACAGGGCGGAGTACAAGGAACTTCGTAAGCTTGCCAAAAAGGCGGTTAGACCTAAAAGATGTGCACGTACGTTCGCCCGAACCTGCGATCTCAATCGAGATCTGAAACTCTCGAGGCAAGAATGGGGTGCTTGCCTGGCCAACGATTTCACTCGTAAGTCCTTTACACGTGCCACCTTTTACCTAGTTCTTTTACTACTTCTTCTTCTTCTTCTTCTTCTTCATCTTCTTCATCTTCTACTTCTTCTTCTTCTTCCTCTTCTTCTTCTTATCATTCTTTCGTTACGGATTTGTCCTGAATGCGGGCTGATTAAAGTGCATTAAGCGATCGTTGAATATCCTCTGCACGATTCCAACTTCTTTTTTTTCCTCGATCATCATCGCAGAGTTCTCTAAAAATTCATTATCGTTTTCATTTCGATGCTTGCTAGCGAAAAGTTCTCTTTTGTTCTTTTATTTTATTTTATTTTATTTTACCCCATCTCTCTCTCTCTCTCTCTCTCTTTTTTCTCTCTCTCTCTCTCTCTCTTTTCTCTCTTTCTCTCTCTCTCTTTTAAGTGGATGGTCGAAATCTTCCTCGCATTAGTCACGCACGCATGATGAATCATTCTATTGGTATATAATCACGTTACTATTCGAAATACGATACCGCAAAAGAGCAAAGTTTGATCTTTCTTTAGACATTTATCCTTTTGTATAATCAGGAAGTACATCACTTAAATGGTTTCGTAATCGTAGTACTTCGTCAGAAGTTAGTAAATTAAATGTGAATGTCTCTTGACAAAAGGAATATAGAAATGGTGTCCAGCATATCTCTGATGTTACATATTGAAACATTAATACTTATAATATTTCCATTACTTTGTCAATTTGTTATCGCCCGTGTTTTAGATCGCATTGTTCTTTGGATAAACGAAAAAATTGGGGGAGGTGGGTAGGGGTGGGGTGGAAAAGAAGGATCTCGTTACCTTTGCATATATGTGATATTTACTTTCATAGTTATGGGTTTAGTTAGGTATCGCTGATATGATAGTGATAGTGTCGCTGTCGCATATTAGAATCATCTCTATCTTCGAAGGGATGATACGTGGTTGAGATAACTGATAATTAAACGACAGGAATATTGGAAGAATATGCGAAGAAGATGAAGAAACGAAAGAGGGAACACGTGCACGACGCAAGAGGTAGGTTGTATTTTTTGTTTTCAATTCTTTTATTTTTGTTTTCAATTTTTTTACGATACTAACACCAAACAATATAAATTAATAAAAATCCTTCTATCTCAATCAGAATCTCGTATTTATTGGGAGTTTATTACTTTATTTTTCATTATGATTTCAGTTAGAGTTCCGATCAGCGTTGTCGTATTTATTCGATCGGAGATTCAACTTCAAATACACACTACTTCCACTTAAACTTGACGTCGGCTAGGTGTTCTTCGAAGAATAAATAAGTTAGTAACTCGTATAGAATTGATATGAAAAAAAAAAAAAAAAGAAAAAAAAATTTCCTGCTAATACATATGTGTATATACATACAGGGTGTTTCCTTATTGATCGGAGTTGCAAATAATTTGCGCAATGTGACGTGTTGAACGACACATGTAAAAAAAAAAAACGAAAGTTGCCTTGATAGATTCAATCCCTCGCGAGATATTACGATATTGCAAGTTAAAGAAAACAGCCTGTATATTATGCTACTTCGACAATAGACCTAATGATATATGTCTCAAATTACGATTAACGTGCACCTCTACGAAGAAGGTGATGGGGTGAGAGGGGGGGAGGGGGAGGTCGGGTTAAAAAGAAGATCAGGAGAAGGAGGAATACGACGACCCGATCGACCAGTTGGGTGAAATATTGTCATCGTTCGGGATAACCGGGCGATTATTATACCGCTGCGGTTTTTGGATCGATCGTGGTAGAAGAAAAAGAAAGGAAAAAGAAAGAAAGAAAAAGAAAAACTATGAACTACGATCGTTCTTCACGGGGAGACGGTAACGAGATCCTTTAATGCAGTACGATAATTAATCATTCAGGAAAAACTTAAATTTACGCTTTGTCGAAAAGAAGAGATAGTCTCGTTCTCATGTTAATCCTTGAGAGTAAAAGAAAAATCTGAAAAATTTTATCGTCAAACATCGTCATTTCTAACGATTAACTAATTACGGTAGACTTTTAGGGATGCGAAGATTAATTCGTTGATATGCTGGACATAGAAAGGAAAGATCTTTTCACTGATAGAATGTTTAAACCTTCTCCCATTTCGACCTTTTTCTCTTCCCATATCATACTCTGTTATATCAAAAATAGAAATATGCATATACACACACACACACACACACACACACATATATACTTTATACATATTTTTGTCGTCTCGCATGTTCGTATCGAAATATTCGAAATAGTATGCGACAAAAAAAGAAGAGAAAAAGAGAGAATTGTTGCGATACAGTTTGCGCTGTCAAGATAATCCTCCTTCTCCTTAGCTTCGTGAAAATAAACGAAACGTTCGTTTCATTATTACGCGCGTGGAAAAAAAAAAAATGAGGAAGAAAGAATAATACCCGTCGATAGGAGATAGGCAGGCTCGGAATGTGCATGCATGTTTCCCTTTCATATATACATATCACGCTTCATTTCTAATTCTAATCCGCTTGTATGCTTCTGTTGATACTAGCACGATGTAAAATAGAAAATTGTGATTTCGTTTACTTGGCGGTTCATTGATCTTCGGTATGCATTATTTAACATGCAAGAACCTACGTTGAATACGCGTATCGACTGTCAACGAGGGATAAGACTAAAGTTGTTAACGTCAAGTCGCGTCGTAAATTAAGAATGCCGTCCCGAGACAGGATATATCTTAAAGGCGAGACCCGCTAGTGGATAGTTCGTCGCTAAGGTTTAATATTCGCAAATTCTGCAGGAAGTTTGCCCACACGTATGTAGCCGATCTCGCTTTGGATGGAATTGAAGCAATTGACTTCGCGTAACCACGCGCCTGTTTAAAGCTATCCTCCTCGTTCTTCGCTTCTCTCGTTGTCGTCTCAAGTTTTTACACCCACGCTGGGGTCTTTATACGCCGATAAATACCCTTATTTTGAGGTCGTGACAAAATTGAGAAGAAGAGATTGAAATGGTACGATAAAAGGAGCGCGGGCGAGAAAGGAAATTTTTAATGATAATAAATGATTCAATATTATTTTTTCGTGATCTCCGATGTAAAATTTTCTATTCGTCGTTTAATACATTGTTGTTTCGTCGAAGACGAAATAATATAATGGGTTGCACGATCGCAAAGTGTGAACAAAACGAAAGTATAAAAAGTATGCGTATAGCATGATCCCCGTGCGTGCATGCGACTTTACTATGTCTCTTTTTCTTATTCTTCTTCCTCTTCTTCTTCTTTTTCTTCTTCTTCTTCTTCTTTTCTTCTCCTCCTCCAACGCCCCTTTACCCCTTATGAATTACGAATTGCTGCTATGCTTTTGAGCAATGGTGCGCGAATGACGCAAAGCAAACTGTACATATATAGGTAAAGCCGGTCGGCTGAGTGACATCATTGTTATCATTTAGTACGTTTGTTCTTGTCGCTGAACTCCGCAGCAGATCCTCCCGAGGTCCCCGAGGACCAGAGGACACAGGCCACTGATCAAGGTGAGTTTCAGTCCTGTAATGTCCTTTGGGGGTAATATTATCGCATTTCTTTTTTTTTTCGTCTCTTCTCTCGATTATCTGTATCACCTCGTAATAATAGAAATTAATTTCATGAAATTCTCTGCATTATCTCCACCTTTATTTGCATCTACATTCATACATACATACATATATATATATATATATATATATATATATATATATATATATATATATACATGTATATATATATATGCATTTGTTTTTTTTTGTAATGAACACTTTTTATGAACGATAATCCAGGCAATTTATTGCGACTTTTAGTCGTAAAATATTCCGTGTATATATGTAAATATGTAATTTGTTCAAAATAACAAACGACTAACCAAGAAAGAAAGTGTTGTCCTTTGAATTCTAATGTACTACGTATCTCTATAACTTCATTCACATTATTTCAGTACTCAAAGGTAATTCCTCGCCTGTACATTCGAGGCCTACGTTTAGCGATAATCCAGCCGATACCAAAGAAGAAAACGATGGTACGTTACCTCTTGAACACCCATTTATCTTTTATATATATATATATATATATATATATATATATATATATATATTGTTTAATTTTATTGACATAAATTATTTTTTATAATTTATCAGCGACCGACTGTATATCGGATAGGCGATCGGTGTTGGAAGATCAAAGACAAAATTCACAAGAAAAGTTTTATATACCACAATGCACGCCCGATGGTAGATATCATCGTGTACAATGTTATTCCGGTTATTGTTGGTGCGTTTATCAAGATACAGGGAAACCAATACCTGGTACATCTTCGAAAGACAATACACCAAATTGTAATCCAGCACCTACACCTAGCAGACCAATGAAGGGTATATATTTTCAATTTTTTTTCTTTTTTTTTTTTTTTTTTTTTAATATAAGTGTAATTTATCTCAAATCGTTTTGCGTTTTTTTTTGTTTTTCTTTCGACCAGGTTGTCCCGAATTGAAGAAACAAATTTTCCTACGAGACTTGATGGATTTAATGCAAAAGAAAATGAAAGCGTCTAGTACGGATTCGAGCGAGATAACAGCCAACTGGCAGGCTTCCAAAGAAGAACAAGTAGCCACGTGGCACTTCGTAATGCTCGATAAAAACAAGAATAAGGTGTTTAATCAATTTTTGTTTACTATTAGTCGCTATATATCGCCTATGGTAAAGTACGTTTAACTTAACGATAATCTTAACGATAGATTTTAGAAAGAAAAGAATGGAAGAGTTTTCGCATCATGGTCTCCAACAATAGGTTGCTTCGTAAATGTGGCAAAAAATTGCCTAGGTATTGTGATATTAATAATGACAGAAGAATCAGTATGACGGAATGGCTTAGCTGCCTGAATGCTCAACATTCTGTAACAGGTAAGTTCTTGTATCAAAGATATTTTATTTTAACGAATGATAACTTCCTTCTTTCTTTTTTTTTTATCGTCTCAATAATGTATTTATTAGCTGAAAATCCGGAAAAATCATCTACAAGCAAGCCAAAGAGGATGGGTCCTAATCCATTGGATCAATTTCTCAATGACGACGATTAATAGAAACCTTTTTGTGATATCATACATTTATCATCTAATCTATGCAATGCAAAGGCATTGTGATAATTTAGTATTATTCAGTCATAGAACTTATTTGAAAATGAGATTGAAAAAACTTGAAGAAGTCATTTTATTAATTTTACGTTATGCTTTTACTTCGTATTTGACGATAAACGCAAATTTCATCCATTTTCCACACATAATATTATCAATTGATGGTAATCTATTATTGGGATGAAGAATTATTTTTCCTTTTTTTTTTTTTTTCAATTATTACTTTATCCGAGATATTCATTTTAATTACTTTTAAGGGATAATAGAATGTAAATCAAAATAAAAAAAAAAGAAAGCATTGTATATAAAAATCAATTGTAATTTCAAGGATAAACAACAATGGTAAATTTGTGAATATATTTTTGTATACTTGTCTTAAAAATATAGATACTGTTCGTAATATTATTCTAATAGTATCTATGTGCATATCCAAGATCTGCTTTTATTATCATAAAAGATAAAATGAACACACAAACGACAGAACCGAGAAGATTCGAATGTTTATCTCGATTCCATTATTAATAGTCCGACAATCCATAGTATAGTACAGTGAATCATACGAGTGTTTTTACAAATACAATTACACGCTAGATTATATATTACTACACCAGATTATGGACTGTGATGAGTCTTATTGTTAGAGAATAAAACCATAAAATTAAACGTACATTATACATTTATATAAATCTTTAAACTCCATTATTTAACTTATACTTAAATATGTGTGTGCGTCTTGCTTGGATATGAGAGCACAGGGATGTGTGTGTATATATATATATTATGTATATACATATAAATACAAAGAATATAATGCATTTATCAGATCATAATTACGTACAAAAGATAACAAATTTATATGCACACGCTCATGCATACGTATACACACACACAAACAAACAAAATTTATACAATTCTTTCACACTCAGTTTCATGTAACACTTTTATAACTTAAACAATTAAATTTTATTCGTAATTTTACTTGATAAACACGTAGTGGTATCGCTGACATGTATACATATGTTACATTCTTGTATAAGTTATCATACATTATATCCTTATGATGAAATCAACAATTGTAGAGACGTAACGATACTAAACGCAGGGTGTAAAATATATATACAATGGTGTTAAATGACAGGCTAAACGAGGAGATAGAAAGGGGGAAAAAGATACTGTTAGAGACACAAACAGGGTTCAGGAAAAACAAATGTAGAATAGAAAACATACGGATCTAAACGGCATATGATAGAAAAGGAGTTAAACAAAGAGAGACGGAAACTATTGGCATTTTTTATAGATTTAAAAACAGCATTTAATACATTAAGCAGGGAAGCGCTAAGAAAGTTAACGAGAAGGGCAGGAATAAGAAGTAGGCCTGAAATTTACAAAGAAATTAATAACAAGATAAAAATAGGAGAGCAGAGAAGTCAGAGAAGTTCTGAATAAATGAAGAAGTTTTGCAAGGATGCCCCATGAGTCCAAACCATTTTACAATACTGATTGCAGATTTAGAGTCTAGCTTAAATGAAATGAAAGAAATGATGAGAGTTTCGAAAGGAAAAAATTGAAACTGAACGGCAAAAGATCAAAAATTATTGGTAAGGAAATGATATCGAGAAAATCAGAATATTTACATATACAGAGGAAAAAGTTTGAATGCGTGGCTGACACACGTCGAAGAATGTGGTTACAGTCAAATAAAAGTGAAACAGTTTATCGAACGAAGAAAAGAAATTAGGGACAATACTGAAAGAAATGTATGGTAGAAAGAAAATCACTGCAATAAAATATAAACTACCAAACCATGCCACAAGATATAAAGTACCAAGCTTACTTTAAAGTTTAAAGTACGTTTAAAAGTACCAAAGAGTTCCTTTTTTTAGGAACAGTGTATTAAACGAAACTAGATTAAGCTTATTTTAAGTTAAAAAGGCTGTAACTAATTTATGAGTTATAAGATTAAGAGTTTATATGTTTGTATTTTGTAAAATCAAGTCCTCTTGTTTGGCTTACCAGGTCATACTGAATAATATTGAATATATTATATTCTTATAAAAAGGACTAAAAAATAAAAATGCTATGGGACGCATTCATTATTACACGTGCTATTCCTATTAATTTATTTAGAAAACTCGATCTTGATATCCACTATCGGCCATACTTGAACTAGGTTTCGCCGGACCACCTGGTACTTGATGATGAGGATGTCGCATATGACCTGGTCGTCTTGGTGGTGCTAGATATTCGAACATACTTTGTGTATGTTGGGCTAACATTTTACTTAGATCACAAGGCATTGGATCAGTCCAGAAGAAGTCGTGATTTAACGCAGAATCAGAGTCATATCTTTTACTAGGATCGAGGATAAGAAGTTTATCCAACAAGTCACAAGCATAGGGATCCTTTAAATATGGCTTCAGTCTATCTTTAACCTAAGAATTAAAACGAATATTAATTCAATATAACATTTACATTACATATGTTTCATTATTTCTTGGATTATATCAGCTTACTTTTCTTTTCTGGCCCTTGGGAAGATCCATTTTGTTAAATAATTCTAAACGTTCTACTCCTGGCCAAACTTCTGTCGTTATAGAACCGCACAATTGTGAAATTAATATTAACTGTTGTTGTTCTGTATTACCTTGCATTATAGGCGATCTAAAAATTAATTAGAATAAAATCCACGCTTGTTATTACACACATATACACATACAAACTAATATAAGACATCTTTCATATTTCATTAATGAAAATATATACCTTGTCCACATTTCAGCCATTATACATCCTGCACCCCATAAATCTACTGGTGGGCCATAATTTCTATCTCCCAATAATAACTCTGGAGGCCTATACCAAAGAGTAACAACCCTATTTGTGTAACGATTTGGTTGACCATTCTTATTAGTGCTAAATGCTCTTGCTAAACCAAAATCAGCTAGCTTCAGTATGCCATTTTTTGTAATCAAAACATTTGCAGCCTTCATATCTCTATGTAAGATCTGGTAAGAGATGACGAATTATAGATTTCTCATTATTTGATATATCTACATCATGTCATTTGTATGTACACTTACCTTATTGCTATGAATATAATAGAGGCCATTTAATAATTGTTGCATGACCTTTTTAATTTCTCCTAAACTAAATTTAACATTTACATTGGATAACAAACCAGCTAGATCATGCTCGCAAAAATCAAATACGAGGTAGAAAGTAGAGCGGTACCGATTGTACTGTGTCGCTGTAAAAGTTCCTGGCTTTTATTTTATACACATTGATATATAAAAAAATGAAAGAAAAATGATAAAAAACCTTCTCACCTCTTGTTCTACAAATTTCTATAAGATTTACTACATTTTCATGTTTCAATAATTGTAATATTCTTATTTCTCTTAGTGCAGTTATGGGAAACTGAAAAAAGAAATAAAATCGTATTTATTAATACCATATAAATTCTGAAAATACATAACAATTTATAAATATACTGATGCGATTTGTTTTAGATACTCGTTTATACAGCAGAAATAAATTTAATTAATTAATTAATTTATTTATTTATAAAATTGCAAGAATCCATAAAGTAAAAATTTATAATAATAATTACCTAAATAATATGTTGACATTTTGTTAACATATTTTAACTCTTTGCAGTCAAAGTCCAAGATATTCCCGATACAAAGCACTTTTATCTCTTTAACTGATATCAAGACCGACATAAATGAAAATATTTATTTATCCGTTTAATTCATCGAAATAGAAAATTTTAAGGAAAACAATATTTTCTGGTATAAATGTGTGTCAATGTTCCATGTAATTATTGGTAGTAATAAAAAAAAAGCGCATCGCAAAGATTTTCGTCATTTTTTCATAAAATAAAATATGATGAATCCAGAATATTTTCTTTGTATACATACCCCTTCTTTCTCGTTATCCATCAAAACTTTTTTCATAGCCACGAATTTTTTATTAGTTTTCTTATCCCTCGCTTTGAATACCTCTCTATAATTCAATAAAAAATATAAAATAAACGTTTTTAATGAAAATTCACATGACCTAACCTAAAAATTGTAATAACAAAAAAGAAACTTTACCCGAAGGTACCCTGGCCAATTTTCGCGACTTTTTCATATTTAGAAGATTCATCGCAATGTGGAAAATCAAATTCTTCGATATATTTTTCTTTTTCTTTTGTATTCATATTTTTTGCTGTCCAAACAAAACAATATAAAACACCGCACAGGATCGCAACACTGTTTTGATGTACAGCTGTAGCTTAAAAAATTTCGTATTATTTATAGAGCGCATTCAAGTGTCCCGTAACCTTTAAGTTTATTGGACAAAAATAGTTTATTCTGATTCGTCCGTGTACTGCTTACGATTTATTAAAAACAATTTATCAATTGTAAAGAACTAAATTAATAACTAAACAAAACTAATATAATCCCTTAATTTTTACAATAATGAAAACTAAGAGATTATAATTTATTAAATCTATCAATTACTATTTATTATCAAAAATTTTCAGAGGCGTTCTTTGAGTACTCGGCTTAATGACATCGTATTGTCCATCATAAACTATTCTTGAGGTTTTATTGCATTATAAAGTCCAGTAAAATGGTCGATCTAATTAAGGATAACGCGCAATTTTTTGTTGATTTTGTATGATTTTGTAGAAATAAATATTTAATTTTAATAATAGTAATACTATTTTTAAAATGGGTCTTTTAGGTAAGAATTGATATATTCAACGATCATTGTTAATGTGTACTTATATATCTATCCACGCAAATATACCAGATAACATTTGTTTTTCACTAACTTAGTTACTTTCGAGTTTACAGATACATCATTTTGGCTCCAAACAACATAAGAAATTGTGTAGAATTTTTTTTTTATTTGTTCGTAGCCGGTTTATATTATTTGAAAACGTATAAAATAGTGTAATTTGTATCTAATATATTTAACTGATTATATGTGGTACTTCAATTAAAGTGAATTTTTAATTTCATTTAATTTTTAATATTGTCCTTGACGAAAATTTTGTTTTAAAAATATACAAAAGGTTAATATATTATTCTAGAATACCAGCTTCTTTTATCCAAGTATATTTCTTTTATATATATATATATATATATATATATATATATATATATATATATATATTTGTGTGTATATAATGTTAAAAATGATCTAAACATTATAACAATGTGCACAATGTAATTGTATATCTATATAATCTTATTTACTCTTATATATATCTATATAAACAATATTATTGTTGTTTCAGTCAGACGAATTACTAATATATTAAGAATAATGTCTGAAACTCCTTGTAAGACATACAAACGACCATTTACAGTTTGTGTGGAAGGTAATATTGGATGTGGGAAAACTACCTTTTTAAATCATTTCAAAAGTTATGACAATACAGTTGTTTTACAAGAACCAGTTGAATTATGGCGCGATGTTAGCGGTGTAAACCTATTAGTAAGTCATATTGATATTAACAATAAAGTGTAACAAAGATATTGTGATGATATGATATTTATTTTAATAATTACATTTTTAGGAACTCATGTATAAGGATCCAAAGCGTTATGCTTTCATATTCCAATCTTATGTACAATTAACAATGCTTCAATTGCATACTTATAAGACACAATTACCTTATAAAGTCATGGAAAGATCTGTTTACTCTTCTAGATTGTTTATAGAGAACATGAAATGTAATAAAGTATTACAAGACGTTGAAATTGTAGTATTAGAAGAATGGTATGATTGGTGTATAAAAAGTGCTAACATAGAAACAGATTTAATAAGTAAGTTTGGCATAAAGCTATTTTACATTGAAATAATAAGGATGTGTTTTAACTTATTTTTCATTTATTATTTTTATTAATCAATGCTATTTTTTTATTATCTAGTATATTTAAGAACGAGTCCAGAAGTTGTCTACCAAAGAATGCGTATAAGAGCTCGTAAAGAGGAAAATTTGGTGTCATTGGAGTATCTGAAACAAATTCATGAAATACATGATAAATGGTTACTATACCAAAGCTTGTTCTCTTTGCCAGCACCAGTTATTATTTTAGATGGAAATAAGAGTATAGAAGAGATGGTAGCTGAATTTGACAAATGCAAACATAAAATTTTTACTCAACGAAAAGAAGTGGAAAATGAAATAATAACTCCAAATACAACTATCTCACCCACATGCGGATTAAAAGAAATAAAAACAGTAGATCTATAAATAATATATAAGTATTTTTAAATCTTATTGTACGAAGTATTTAATACTTAATTTCTTTTTTATTATAAGTATATAATATAATAATAATATAAAAATATGAATTTTAATTATAAATACAATCTAGATTTTCTACTATTAAATATAAACATTGGAAGTAAATATATTTTTTATTTATAATGAAAATGCATTTATTTTTAAGTTAACAGACATTTAGAGAATATCCTATTGTATTCCTTTGCTTTTTAAATGTACGCGGAGTCCATTTTAAGTAATATTTAAAACAATAGTGAATTCGTTCGAACATTACAAACATCTTTACTTGCGAGAAACTTAAGATAATTTTAATATAAAATTCCATTACTTAAAAATTTTCATCTCGTGATATTTGACCTTGTGTAATATAAACATATATATACGGTCTTCTTATTAACTTAACGATTACCGGATTAGTTCTCCTTCGTCCTCCGATGAGTAAACATCGAAGGTCTCTCAGGATGTCTTTGCTGCAATTATGAACGAATATTTAAAGTAAGTATATCATCATATCACACGTTTCTTCAATAATATCTACAGTTTCTTATTATAACAGTGATATTGATAATTTTGTTTTTATTTTTTCTGTTTCAAAAAATCATTGCAATTGCGCGCGAAACGATGATGTAATCGAGTTTTTCTATCGTTAAAAAAAAGAAAAAAATATCGCCAAGTAGAAGGAGCGTTTATTCGTTCGCATTTTGTGACAAACGACAAGTATTTTTGCATCGACTGCGTGCAACGCAGTCGTTATCTGTTCGGAAAGTTTATTGCTTTTTTAACAGTCCCACACACTGTATTTATAAAAGATAGTAGAGTTTCGCGAAGTGAATTCAGTGAACGTTAAAATATAACTATAACGTGTAATAGAGTTGGTGCGCCATTGAAGATCAACTTCGTTGTCGACCTACCTCTCACTTTCAACCAACTACGAATCATCCACTCTCAATTTCTATCTAAATCACGGGATGAGTGTTTCGGAGCCATCGCAGAATTTCTTAAATAATGAGTGAATATTTAAGTCCCTCCGATCGATCGATCACACGTCGAGAAGGAAAGATCCGAATCGGCACGAGCAATGATTGGTTGTAATTAAAATTAGCAGATTAACCGTGGCGACGTGATCGTTCCTATCGAAATAAAATCGACCGTGCGAAATAGATACAGGTTTTAATTCGAAAAGGGAAATAATCAATATATAAGATTATTTTACTAACGTTTAAACAATGTACCAGATACACGAAGTATAACTAACAAATATTTAAACAATAGGACAAATTCTTAGATACATTATGAAGTTCGTAAGATGCGATTAATATGAAATAAATACAATTTTATTTCTCGACTAACATTTTGCTAATAACATTCGAACGATGTACGATTATCGAGGGGGAAAAAAAGATCCATCGAGGAAAAGATCATCGGGTGGGGGGACCCTTAGAAATTGGCCCTCGGGTGTGGGTCTCCTTCTTCTTTCGGTAGAAGAAAAATCGAGCTCGATTTTGGTATTCTGGTTTTTTGGTCAGGTGGAGCCGATATTCTATTATGCCCAGTTCTTGTTGTTCTGCGTTTCATCGTTGTCACGTGCGCGCACGTGTTCTGGTTTTCTCTTCTTCCTTTTTTTTTTTTCCAGTGATCGTCTAGAGATCATCGAGGGATGAGATTCATCATCGATTTTTACACGAGAATACGGGAAGGATAGGACATAGTTTTATTTTCTCGAAAATTCGATTAGATTATCTTGCGAACGCGGATTTTATAATAGAGTCGCGGTAATTTAAACCGTGGGTCTCCGGATGCAGCAACCTCCACGTGGTGAGACCTGGGTTGGTATTACTTGTCACATATCCAAATCTAGATTATAATAACGCAAGTACTACCAAGCGAATGGCTGCACATTTAAGTGGAAATAAATTCATGTTTTGATTTTTATAAAGTAATATGTAATATATTGTAGAAAAGCCCCAGCACTTTTTGACACGGTTTCTTTTTCTGTTTCAACGAATATAAAATTTGTTCAAAAATGTAAAAAGTTTCAAAGGAGTTATGATATCAGTACGAAAGATACAGTAAACGTAAATTATTGAAGCATGCGACTTTAAATTAAAATATTGAAATATTTTTAATAGATTCAAATAAATATTTATGTCTAAATTGTTTAAAACAAATCTTTATTAATAACATTTACGATGAAACATTAGTAAAATAATGTGACTGGATCACAGATCCGGTAAAACTACGATAACTTACTGTTACAGTAAATTACAAAACATAGAGATTTTTTAGTAAAAATATCTCGTTGATCTTTGAACAAAAAAAAATAAAATAAAATCTGAACATATAAAATATATTATCAGCATAGATAGATGTTATAAATATATCATACGAATATATATATCTTCGATGAAACTTTGTCCATTGGGTCAGACTTATATTAATGTCGAATTGTAAATTAATATAAAAATATATTATACTAATAAGTTTTTCCTTATTCGACATTAGCTTAGCATTTATATTTACAAATATCACACATACCACTTTGTTATGATCATTTCATACGTGCATTGGCTACTCGTTCTGCACAATCATACTCTTGCGAAAGCCATAAGACTTGTATTAAATTTCCAATTTGCGCGTCTTTCGTCTTAGCCTGTTTCCAATCTAAAAGCAATTGATATATTACCTGAAAAAAAACAAATATATATTTTTTTTGGAGAAAAGAAATTAAATTAAAATAATAATAATTAAAAAAAAAAAAAAAGAAAAGAAATTTCTCATAAAGGTTTACCTCGTCTATGCCTTCATGTCGATAATTTTCTTCGAACTGTTCGATCTGACCGTCCGAATAAAAAAGTCTTCTGGCAACATCTTTCCAACCACGACCCATATGAGTTTTTATAAGGAACATATCTTCAAAAGTGATTTCGTCGTAACACCTAGTCAACAATTCGACGCTTTCCGGCATTAATCGTGATTTCGGTTTTGACCAATTAGTATCCGTCGGGGTATTAGACTTATCATTTGTCGAGAAATTATTAATATTACAAATATAACTAGTCCTCGCTCCAATTTTTACTCCGTTCGAATTAACGATATTGTAATTGATAATGTTAGCCGATTGTGCTGTAAATAAGAGAAAAAAAAGAAAAAAATAAAACATATTTTTTATATGTACACAAGAGGAGAGAAGCATCGATTTATATAGTTTAGAATTGATTCGATGATTTTTCACGGTACTATACATCGAAGATACTACTGCTATCGATTCTTAAAATATACGCCACGTAACCGATGTCACTGTCGGTTCTGTTTGCATGATCAAAGGATTATATTATCAGGATACTCTGCTGGTGGTCTTATCGAATGTTTAAATGAACGTATGTATAGTCAACCGAACTGTTATCGAATATATCATAGCTCTCTGTTAACATTTAGCACAACTTCCATGATCATCGATATCAGATTAAATACGCTTCGCCGACCTAAATATTATCATAATATTTATCGCGCTAATTATTTTCGTTTATTATTCATCTATATTTCTGTTATAAAGACTAATTATTCACTCTTGAAAATACAATATCATCTTAACGAGAAGCAAATGTTAATAAAATTTACGATGTGTCGTACAAATAATCTAAATAATGTTTTCAATGCTAATTTAAATTCCATGAAATCGAAAGAAGCACGAGGTAACAAAATTCCAAGAGCAAATATTTGCCACTTCTGTCTTTGCCGGTATCTCTCATTTTTTATATCTTTTCTCTCTCTCTCACACACACACACACAACTATATATACGTATACAATCAGAAGAGAATAATTATAAGGAAAGATTGTACATGTATATTGCAAAGATGATCAAACAAAAAAAAATTAATTCAATCTTATTTTAAGAGAGAGAGAGAGAGAGAGAGAGAGAGAGAGAGAGAGAGAGAGAGAGAGAGAGAGAGAGAAGGAAGGAAGAAAAATATTTCACGCCATTTTTGCATTCTTATACAAACGGGTGATAAGAAAAGTAGCGTGAACTTACAAGACTTCGCCGTTCGAGACTTTGTTCTCGTCTTGACGTTCGGTTTTTTATATTCCCTGAATCCATTCATCGAAGGTATATCATCGCCAATGCCATCGCCGTCGCCATTGTAGTTGTCGTTGTCATCGCTACCAAGACTTCGTCCTCTAGGAGGAAAATTAGTGGGAGTAATGGGCGTAATACCGATGCTAGGTGCAGACTTTTGTCGTTCCAATGACGGATGATTTTTTTTGACACGTTCTCCCTTCGATATTGATTGCCTTAAAAAAAATTTCCTCTTCGTCTTCTCCTCGTCGCTTGGTTGTAAATTATTCGTGTGACCTTCGATCGGTACTCTTGGTGGATCGGGTTTCGCGTCGGTCGTCAATAAATGAAATCGTCGTGAGAGATTGGATAGTATCGGCATTCTCGAAGAAACACGACACGGTATCCTGTAGATCGTAAATAAAATAAAAAAAAATATGTCCAATATTTTTTTTCTTCGTATACGTATATTTTTCTTTTTGATTCATCTATCCATATTCTTAATTACATTTTATATATTTAATATTCTTGAAATGAAATTTTCATCTACGATAACTTTTGGAACGATTCGATTCGTTTGTTCGATCGAATCTAAAAAAGAAAAAAAAAACAAAACAAAAAAGAAAGAACAGAAATATCTCCAATTATAATGAAACAACATATTTAACAGAAAATGTAAATTTTCAATGACCGATAAAATTGCAGATAAAAATAGTTGCTCCTTGGTAATTATCATACTTGACGAAGAGGCGTTAATAAAGTAGAGTATCGATAAGCAAAAGAATTGAGGCTATCGACGATTAATTCGTTGTAAAAAAAAGAATAGAGAGGAAGAAAGAAAGAGAGAAAGAAAGAAAGGGAGAGAGAGAATGATTCAATACGTTAAGAGACTTTTTATCTTTAAACGTCGTCCTTCACTGGTGTCGTTTTTTTTTACCAATCACGTTTTTCGCGAGTTACGTGACACGTTTCATATAATACTAATTTACATACGTGTGTATATATATGTACATACGTGCACGTGATTTCAAATAATTATCTTAACGTCAATATCATTTCGTATATATATATATATATATATATATATATATATCGATATAAAATCTTTATCAATTTTTATTACTCTTATATATACCGATTTTGTTTACTTTTTCTCTTAAGAATTATTTTTCATGTTAAATTTTATGCTGATGCCCTCGTAAAAAAACACTAAGTTAAATATTTCCTTGCAGAACTGTAAATAGAAGTATAAAAGAAAAAACAAAAAAAATACGATACTTTATCGTTTTGAAATATCTGATTGAAACAATTCAATTCGTAAAGTACATATTCATTTCAAACTTATATATTCGAAAGTTAAAATCAATGGACCGACAGAGAGAAATATATTATCTTTCTCTCTCTCTCTCTCTCTTTCTCTCACGTATCTATGTATATCTGGTTAAACAAGCATAATATGGTAATTCCCAACATATTAGATGAACCCAATACATAAATGTATAGCCGATTATCAGTCCGAATATGATGATTTAAGATGATAATAATAATAGCACAGATAGACAATATCGTTAAAAATATGTCGCGTACGTTTGAATACGCCAAATGACCTCGCATAATCTGGGTTTTCCGATGGTAAAACCGGTAACTACTACTCGTAGAAATGCTAATAAAAATAATAATAAGTATACTGTCAGATGGAACACAACGAAAAGACGTCGAAGGCTGGGCCCGTTCGTTCTTACGAATCTCTCTAATAATATCTCCCGTAAAACTGTTTCAGGTTAAAATCAAAAAAAAAAAAAAGAAGGAAGAAGTAGAAATAATGATAATAAAAATAAAAGATAATAAGAAAGACTGTAAAGTATCATTCTTGAAATCATTCTAAAAATATAACTTTATTACTCTTATTAAGCAACAAGAATAGAAAAAAAAAAGAAGTGGGGAAACACCTGATCCTGTGTAATTCATGGATCATTGCATAGATCTTGACTATGAGGATAATTAAAATGATTAATAGATAATTCGAATTCTTGGAAAGAACGTTAATTGACAGACACACTCTAATCACTTTTCATTGAATTTATATAAAAATGTTCACTCGATCGAAATATCTTCTTTCTTCTTCCTTTTCCCTCCCCTCCCCCCACCTTTCATCATATCGATTTACATAACCTAATTTGTGCGAGTGATTTTCAACGATTTTCTTGTTTTAGATATTTTAAATTATTTTGCAATATCTCGTTTGGTTTCGGTGAAGATTATCTTCGATCAAGGACCACTTTATTTGATCATCAATCCCATTGTAAGTACTTGGCCTACCAGAACGTGATTAATCTCTAATGAAACTACTCGAAGAAAAATTACTAAGTGCCGATTATTCATAACATCTACTTCACCGTACACTTCACATATCTTTTTTTTCAGATTTGCGCATCATTTTTATCATTACAATGATAATAATAATAATGTAATATAGCGGAAATATAACTATCCTTTTATCATTCTTCATTTTTAACGCTTCATTTATCGATCTTGATATTTTAATTTTATTTTTTTTTGTTATTTATTTTCTTTTTCTTTTTTTTTTTATTTATAAAACTCGTCGATATCTATGCTTTTTGGTTATGTATGCATTTGCTAAAGCAAAAGAAAGTATACTCACTTAATAAAGCAACATCAATGTCATCTATTGACAAAAATGAGAGAACTTCTTTTTAATTAACCTAATCTTTCTTCTTTACATTCTTAATTCTAAGTATAGAACTATAATCTCAAAGATTTATATCGATTGCACAAAATAGTTATCAATGATCGGAGATTTCCAAAAGTTAAAACGACTTCCGTTTTCATCTCATTGTTATTGAAACTATTATCGAATATATAACTCGAAGGTCCCCGATACAAATTATTTCTAATATAAAATCATGAATCAAAATTTATTTTAATTCTGATAATGTTAATTTAATAAATTATAACCCATAAAAAAAGTCAAATAGTAACGATGGACAATTTCTAAAATATTTAATTTACAATACTATATAGTATTATTATATTTTATTAGTATCACATATATATAAATCTTTTTTCTTAATTATATCTTTTAAAAACGATAAAATTTTTTAATAAAAAAGAAAAAAAAATTAATAATCTCACATACGTCGTCAAGATTTATCACGATCTGTATGACCGATTACACCGATAGTTATTAATTACTTTCATTCTGCGACACAATGGAGAATGTACATAAGTACTTTCGAAAGTCATAAAAAATAGCTGCGGGCAACGACTTCAAACGTTATCTTCTCTTTGATACTACGCATGTTGCATTTTGTATTGCTCAATGTATCTATGGGTATAGTTAAGAATATGATCGATCGATCGTATCCGACTTACACAATGTAGAATTTCCTCGAAATCCAAGAGGAATGAAAAAATGAATTTTAATCCGTAATAAGAGATTTTTAACTTATTCAATTCCTTACTGAGCGTGATTAATAGTAATGAATTATTCGTTATCTCGTATTGCAGCTGTATTTGTTTTTTTTCCGTTTGGATAAATGCATACATATATATGTACATAAATATAATAATAATAATAATAATAATAATAATAATAATCATACTAATAATAATAATGATGATAATAAAAATAAAAAGAAGAAATAAAATCGATTTTATATTAATATTTTCAGCGTTGAGATAAATCGAAAATAACATACCATTATGTAATCACATAAATTATATATCCATATATCTATAATATCAACCCAAGCATAAATTCTCTATGTTATTAGACTAATTATCGGCGATATACGATATGATCACATTCTTAAAAGGAAAAAGTATCTGATCAAAATGATCAGAAGACAATGAATACGTTTACCACGTTAATATCTTTGTTGTGGGAAAAAGAATAAAACAATGAAAGGAGGAAGAAGTGAAAAAGAAGGAAAGAAAGAATGAACTTATCTCGAGAACGATAAATACGAAGTCCGGCGAGTCGTGATTTACAAATTGCGGATAAACGAATTAGTTCTTCGTTCAAGTTATCGACTAACTATACATGTTTGGTACTTACCTTGTTATCGCGAGAATTACAAGACAACCTTGAATAACGATATTATTAATTATTGGCACGTAAAATGATCAGTTTCGATAAGTCGTACTTTTTCTTCCTGAAAATATGTCGACGAATAAAAAATAAAAACACGAATAGTAGCGGATCGTAGAAGTTCGAATAAAACGACGATAATCTTTTCGTTAACGTCAACTCAATGCGCCCACCGGTCGGTTGCGACTGCGACTGAACCGGACTGAGCTACGAAACGTCACGCGCATACAAGAGAGAGAAAGAGATAGAGAGGGGGGAGAGAGAGAGAGAAGCGGAAAACATGTTGGTACGTAGTATGCTTGGTAAACCACATTAAATGCACGGTTACATTATCCGAGAATTAGATTGCAGCGCGTGTACGTCGTGAACTGTTACTATGCCAAATTTTTTACTTCCCTCTTTGTTATCGGATTCTCGACAAAGATAGAAGAATCAATATTATAGAATTTGACGATATTTCTGGGAAGTCCTCGACATCTTAATGGATCTGGCATGAGGAGACATACGAATTTACGAAAGATTACATTAATACATCATTGCGCGCGTAAAGTAGTTCCTCGAACGAATGACTGATTGGTCCGACGGAAGTTGCCGATTATGTACGAAGGTATTACGCATGCGCGACACGCACCCTCGTCCTCGGCTTTTCCCATGTTTCCCGAGTCTATTTCGAATTATTGTTACGTTGCTTTTTTTGGCGCGAATCTTTATTTGACTACGATTTTTTTTTTCCTTAGAAATGAATATTAAATCGTCTTGGAAAAATGTTTGATAAATCATCATTCTGACCTGAATGTGTCATCGTTAGGAATTATGGAAGGAAAAAGATCCATCGGGAAATATGTGATATCCGAACGTGCTCTAACGAGACTTGAAACAATTAAAGATTCGTTGAAGGAGGATATTAGTAAAGCTGATAATAGGTGGATTGTGATAGGAAATAAGGTTAGGACATTTTAATTTTTCTCTTTGATGATGACAATCGTTAAATTTATTTATTCGCAATCAAATAGAAAACAGAAAATGTAGACACGGATACAGACACGGAGGAATCTAATGCAATGGATATTGAGGAATCAATGGATATTATGAATGCCACACAGATACCCTCGACTCAATTTTACTTTACTCAGGTTGGGGGAAATATTATTAAAGATATTGAAGATAGAGAAAATAATGCTTTACAAATATGTGACATTATTGAAGTTTTGTATGAGGGATTAGAGCGCAATAATGGAAAGCTAGATTTTGTTCATTTAGAAAATCTATCAAATAATGATCTTGTAAAAGTTTTCACAGATTTAGGTGAAAAATTAAGTGTTAAAGGTACTTACAATTTATGTTTATCGACTAAAGATATTAATCAAGAAGAAGGAATTAAATATATGGGTCTTGTATGTACTCATGTGTTGTTGCCAAAGGTATTGGATGCTATTTATTATTCCATGTTAAAAATAAATTTTGTAACTTATAATTTTATTCAGATAATTAAACTTGAAGAATCGTCAAGATTAATAACATCTGGAATAGGAGAATGCATTGAAAAATTTCCAGACGAAGTTATAAAATTTATTTTCATACCTATTCTAAATATTGATTTAAAAGATGCATCAATTATGAATGTTATTGTCAGTACTTTCCAACCTGCAAATAGATCTGTTCTTATTTCGTAAGTATATAAGATTATTCCTTTCATAATTTGATTTAGTTCATACTATATATTACAAATTGAAAAATTATCTTTATTTGTTCAGAGAATATGTGGAAAATGCAAAGGAGTTAAAAGAATGGCATATATCTATTTTAGACACTTTGTTATCTGTAAAGATAGAGCCAAACATATATGATAAATTAATAAGATTGTTATTGGGAAAAGCAGTTTCCTTTTCTACAAATATCAAATTTAGTAAATTGCTTTTGTCTTTTTTAAAAGCAAATCGAATTACATCAGAGGAACAGAAAGACTTACTGCAGGAAATAATCGAAGTCAATGAAACATTGTTTAAAAGACCTATAGAAAATATTTTGAAAAAGATGTAATTAAGTTGTCCCCTGTAAGATAATTTTTGTATGTTATAAAATTTATTATACAAAACGTATTGTTATTTCTATATTGTGATAATCGTGTGTGTGTGTCTGTCTGTGTGTGTGTGTGTTGTCATGTACTTTATTGTCAAATAGTGTTATATATATATATATACACACACGCGCGCGCACACACATATGTAGTAATGCTTTGCTTTGGTTAGTAATATAGTACAAGGCAAGCATGGCTGAAGAATTGTCGGGTGTAACTATAGTAATATTTATAGCCGCTGGAGTTTTAACAATTTTGTTATTATTCATTTTTGCTAAACGACAGATAATGAGATTTGCTTTGCGTTCACGACGCGGACCACATATTCCTATCGGGCACGATACTAAAAAGGTATGTGTCTTTTTAAGGTTAGAAATTTGTATTTATCAAATACAAAATTTGAAATAATGTATTATAGTCGCTGAAGAGAGAAATCGAAAGGCGTATAGAAGTTATACCAAGAATTCAATATGAACCACAGCTTATAAGTGATTCTAGATATATCTTAACTCCTGGTAGTCAAGTTCCACCACATTATTATAGATTGAAAGCTGTAGATGATATTAAAACTTTAGGTACGTATATTTAGTAATTATTAAAAATAACAAATCTCATTATATGTTTTTATCAATACAGAAGCTGAAATTACAAAATATGACAGTTGCTTAAAAAGGCATCCATCTGAAAATTTAAGAGCATATTTATTATCGACTCTTGCAACACCGTTAAATGGAAGTGGTCAACGTTTGATTCATCAATTTTGTGATTTGTATGAACATGCGAAACACGATCCAACAGAATTTGGCGATGAAGAATACCAAGTATATACACGTTTATTTCTTAAATTAATGGACGCGTAAGTACATCATTAATTTGTCGAGTAAAGTAAAAAGTAATGATTGATATTTTGTTATAATTCTGTAATATTGACTATTAATGGTTTTTAGAGCTCGCCTTTTGAAATCTTATCCAAGTAGTAAAAAATCCAGCCCAAGCCGTACACCGATAAAGAAGAATATAGAAACTAAAAGGAATATATTGGAACCACGAATGCGTTTGCCTGAAGATCAGGTGTTAACAGGGTCAAGACCAAGCACCTTAACAGTAATGGCACTAGATAATAGTGAAACATCTGTTTAGCATTATGAGAATCGTCACATACAACATATGTGACGAGTGAAATGTGTATATATGTATGTATATATAACATCTGATTTAATTTTTTTTTATTTACGTTTGCCTATTTATTCATACAAAAATATATATGTAATATAACTTCTTACTAAAACATATGCATGTTGTCGAAGTACAGTAAATGCTATATCTACAAATGTAGAATAGATAACACTAATTTTTATATACAATATTGCTCTTTTTTATATTTATCAAAAATGTATGTTTATCATGTAGGATTTAATATAGTTTAATCATATGTAGAATTCAAGACTCAAAAATTAATTGTATTATTGTACATTTATACATTGTACATTTTACATTTATACATATTCCTAAATTGTCTATATTGATAAATAAGTAAACCAATTTTTATTATAATGCGGATGATGTTTTAAGGAAATTAATGAATTATGAAATGCAGATTTATACAAATCTGGTATGGGACTTGTTCTCATTAGATGTAACCACTCCATTACCTGAGAAATTGTTATTGAAAATTACTGTTAATATAAGTACCTATTAGATATTATTCGTATATACACTTATATGCATGCTATTATAGAGAATATCTAATTTTTAAAGATTACCTGAGGGATTATATGATCTTTCCAATACTGTATATCAGCAAGCATAGCTATGGCTTGTGGAAATAATCTTGTTCTGACATGTTGCGAGGATACAATAGAATGCGTATCCATTATTATGCAATCCATTCCAGATAAACAAATAATAGAAACGAAAAAAATATCACAGTAAAATAAAATTCGTTGGTCATCTTCAGATATTTCTGGTATAAGTGCTTGAATGCGATTTATAAAATCTATAACCCAATCTGATGTATATATCTTAGATTTCACTTCAGTTTGCACTCTTTGAATTTCTTGTAACAAATATAATTGTGCACTGTAAAAATATAAAATTTCTTTACTCTATACAACATCATTAAGATTGTAACAGTATTCATAAATATTATCACTCATTATATTATTTTTTTTTTCTTACCTGGGCATGGTTGAGATTAGATTGATTAATTCATTCATCCAATTCAAGGGTATCTCAAACTCGTTATTTAAAGCTAGTTCTGCTCTGATAATTATAGCATTTTTTAGTTTTTTTACGGGTGTTTCCCACCATACATTAGGCGATGTCATTCTCTCTATGTGTTCAACTGGTAATGCTAATACCGCAGAAATATACGGTTTAAAATAATCTTGCGTTAGGTCTATTTCATCTAAAAGATTGTTTAAAGTGATAGAGAGCAATGAACGAATAGCATCATTTATTGTTTCATTTTTTAAAGCTCTAGAATAGGAATGCATAATATTTTTAAATAGAATTATATTTGTGTCATCGTCACTTAATAAATTTGTTAGAACATGTGATAATGTCGTATCTAAAAATGGTTTTATTTTTTGTGCTTGCATAGCTTCACAGAGAATTTCTAAATTTGCATATAATATTTCATGTTCTTTACTTTGTAATAAATCTTTTATATTTTTATCATTTTCAAACATTGATAAATAATGCTCAACAAAGCTTCTTGCAGACAATGATATAACTGAATGACGACATGCAATAGTAAGACTGTATTCTTTAGCTTTATGAGATATCTCCGTAGTTTTATGTAAAAAATTCCAATTAATATTGGGCAAAGGTTTTGGATATTTAAATGCAAATATCCGTAAACATTCTATAGCGACGTTTTCGTTGAAAGATTTAGTCCTATCTATACGTCTCAAATGTTCACCGACTACTCTTATAATACTTCTTTCTGGTAGATATTTGAAATTATTTGGCTCTCCATGCGGCCAATTATATATGCCAGATCGGAAACTTTTAACTTCATTCGTAATAAATGAAATTAAAACATTACCAGCTGCATTTATAATCATTTTATTGACTTTCTCTAACATTTTGATCCAGCATGTGTTTGATACAGCTGGTAAACTCCGAGATATATTTTCTGATGTTGTATCACTCGAAGCTGATGTACTTGATTGTAATGCTGTAGTATCGTATTTAAAATCATCTGGTAGAGTTTTTAATGGAATATCTTCTAATCGATACAAAGCTATTGCTTTAAGTGCAGCCTCACTTACCTCTGGATCATTTTGTATAACATATGACCATAATATCTCTAATATTTCTGTAATCAAGGTGTCATATGCGCTGTTGTTCATATTTAAAAAAGATGGAATATTTCCAAATAGTTCACATAAAGTTTTCATAACAATAGTACGTTTCTCTTTCTTCATTTTTGGTGCTAACACTTTCCAAACTGAGACAATACTAATAACAGAAGAACTACAAAGAGCAGAGATACTCTTAAGCGCGAGTGCTGTTGCGGCACTGCCGTTTGTATCTGCACACTTATTTAATATTTGTGAGATAAGTGGGGCAAGTTCTTCGGCACATTCTGGACGTTTTTCGCAAATGTGATTGATTACTTTGGCACAAGTTACATCAGCGTACCAAGATTTATCATTTTGTGATGCTTCCATAAGTGCAGATGAAAGATACTGATAGCAACGTGGATCTCTATCGTTCATCGTCAAATATAATTCGAGAGCAAAATATTTCAATGGTCCTTCACTGCGGAATAATGTTTGCAATATTCTATTTATGATTGGTACATTTTCTTTTGTTATTACTAATTCGGGTAATGTATGAAGCAAGTATTTCGATTCATCCGGATTACGAGATTTTGATAATTTATGCATGATCAGTGGTAACATGTGAGATGCAAAAACGATTATTTCTTTAGTAATTTGCATAAGTATATCGCAAATGGCTTTTGTTACAATGACATCCTTACTTTGTAAAAACAAACCAGAAAGAATTAATCTATATTTATAACGTAAATCAATTGGACTTTTCGATAATGCTTTCAGCCATGATAAAATATTCGTTTTCGTTATCGTATTTAAGAAATCGATACTTTCTGTGTAAAATTGAATATATGCATCAAAATGAATTAATTTTGCAAATATTCCTTCTGGATGAGGATTCCTGGCTTCTTTTGTCCATTTTGTTTCGGTAATAGCTTTGCTTATCAGAGCATTAGCTTTAGTTAAAGCTTCGGCACACAAAACAGAAGGATAAGGCATCCACTTCAATATAGACGCTATTAGCATATGTATCAATGTTATGTTGCACGACATTTTATTCAATATAAGCTCACCTGTAATTAAATTTCGAAAATATTAGAAATTATATATTAAAACAAATTATGAATTAATTATTATTACATTGCACTTACATAATTGTAGAACATTAGTTAAGTAATATCCGGGACATATCACAATCATTTCGGACATTAATGCCAGTATAATATTGCCTGATAAATTATCATACTTATTTATAATAGTAGATATTGTATCAAGATTTACTGCAGGATCGAAGCCGTGTTCAAGGAAACATATACAAACGGATGATAATAATGGAAGTAATGCTATGCAAGTATCTTTGTCATTTTTGGATAATGATACCATTGCAAATCCAAAAATTTTATAATATGTTTCCAAGCATGTATCTGTATCATTTGTACGAAGCCATAATAAAATTTCAATTTGTAATTCTAAATCATTACTAGATTTAATTAATTGCCAAGCTTTTTCTTTACAACCATCCGATAATGATGAAGAAGGATTGCATAAAATAAATACAAAGACCGGCCTCAAAATTTTTATACTATTCTCCTTTATCCTAAAATAAATAATATATTATATATAATAGTTAAATGTTTTTCATATCAATAGTTGATACATATAATATAAAACAAACTGTTTATCAGGATAGTTCATTATAAAATGCATTTGATCTAATACAGCACGCCAAGAATTTTTTTCTTCTTTCAAAATTGAGATAAATGGAAACTGAGGCATTGGCAATTTATATGAACATTTATTATCTTCGGTGGCATGAAGTTTAAAATCCAATATCAGTAAATGGCTCATGCTTACGGTAATTGCGACATAATTGCTAGAAAATATAAAATTATCCTTATAATTTATATATATATATATATATATATATATATATATATATATATACACACATATATTGTATATGAACATATAAATTTGTACATACTTTGTGGAAGAAACATAAGATATTAAAGTACAGAGAGCTGTAGTAACAGATATTACTCCATTTTCTACTAGTCTAACTATTGCTTGACATATAGACGTACTAAGTATTTTATCTTTGCTTTCAAGTTTTGATATAAGCAATTTATATTCTGGTATCTACAATAATATACACATGTTTATATTAAATATGTTAGTTTACATTAGATAGTAAATATGTTCTCATAACCTTTATAACATCTTTAAATGTTCCATTTTTGTACTTCTCCTTGATTAATTCGTAAAGTTTAGATACTGCCTATAGATAAATTATTGCATATAAATTATTTTTACATGTATTTATACACATATACTTTCTAAAAGTTCACATAGTCTTTAAAAAATTTCAATTACTTTAATCGTTTAATCAAAATACTTACATGAGATATTAAAACAGGATTCTTTGAGGTTAATTTATATTCAATTACATCCATATTTTAGCATTGATGTTCTGCAATTTTTGTTCTTTTTTTTAATAAGTATTTACGCTATATCAACGTTTTTGGTGTTATTTATAAGTCTTAAAATGTTTGTATAACCTATATTCTTAAGTAGAACGTCAACGAAAACAAATTACATCTCACATCCATCACTTTATTGAGAGTTAAACATTTAAATTTTTCAAGTATAAAAACAATCTTTCATCCAAATTTTATCTACATTCTATCGTTACAAAACTTACCTCGAATATCATTATAATGCTTTTTGTAAAGTATTTTTTCACGACAATAAAAAACCAATTCAAACAATGCGCATGCGTCGTACAGATCACGTGAGTCAAAAGCCCGCGCTTGCAATTGTGCGTGTATAACGTTTAGCGGCAATGATACGGCCTTAAAGAAATGCAATAACCGTTTATATCTGCTATCAAACAATTGTTTTGAAATACTTCAACTATAAATTTATCAAAGAAGATGCTATATACATTGATATCTGCCACGCCCGGTAATAAAAACATTATTGAGATTTTTTCATATATTTATTTGTATGGACAAGTTGGAGCATAGTGCACAATATATTTAATATATAGTAGTCTGGGAAAGGGAATCAGAGTACATTCTGGAGTTTGAACACAATATCTTACAATTTAACGACAAGATGCCTGCATTTCTGTATTTGCTTCTGTACGTTTTTTTTTTTTTATGTTATTCGTATATTCATATATTCGAGATGTATAATATATATAAAGCGCGTAACGACTCACTATTTTTATCATTCTAAAAAAAAGGAGACGAGAGGAATACAGGTCCTTTTTGTTAATTGTGTTTCGTGTTGTCTCAGTCCATATATATGTATACATACACACACATATATATATATATACATATATATATATTTGTTTTAATATTCTTGTTTTTTTCTTTGTTTCTTCTCCCTTTAACTCAACTCCCCACTCGATGATTTC
>OU426858.1:3912968-3920468 GCA_911387685.1 Dolichovespula media
GGTTGATGCTTCGGACTCGGGGGCGGAGCTTTCGCCTGTTGACTTTGTTTGTTCGACTCTTCCTTTCGCCTTTGCTCCCCGGGATATAGGTAATACCTCCTGTCGTCTTGCACAGGACCAGGAGGCGGTGGAGGAGGCGCCGCTCTTTGACTTTGCGTGCCGTGGTACACGTGATAAGGACTCATTTGACTCTTCATCTCGATACTTTCCTTTAGTATCTGATGGTTCTCGTGTTGCTTGTCCTTCAAGCTCGGCTGTTGCGATTGCGGTTCCTGCTTCATCTTTGCCTTTTGCTCGTGCGCCTCTTGCTCCTGCACTTGCTGATTCTGTTGTTGTTGCTGTTGTTGCTGGGAGATCGCTTGCGGTGGCTGATACGGATACCCTGGAGGTATGTAACCACCGTAACCACCGTAATAGTGCGGCTGCTGTTGAGGTTGAGGCAAGGGTTGGCTCAGTTCCTTCTTTTCCTTCTCCGAGACTACGCTTTGCAAACTCGCCATCGACGGCATTTGCGGTATGTTCAAAGGTTTCATTTCCTGTTTCGGCGTGAGATCGCTCGGTTTCTGATCGACCGACTTGCTCTCCTGAACGCTAGGCACCAAGTAAGGAGGTTGACCGTAATACGGGTACATTCCAAAGTGCGCAGGTAGATGCGTCGGCGCGCTGGTCTTGTTGTCCTTTTCTTGATTCTGTTTCGACTTGTCGGCTGGTTCTGCCTCGAGAACAGGCGCCGCGTCGTCCGATATGTCCGAGTAGGCCGGACTTTGGACGTCTTCCCTCGCGGAATCGACTATCGGCGTTTCCAATGGCGAAGGATGCGGACTTCCACCGGGCGATTTTTTCGATTTCTTTTTGTAACCCTGCGGCTTCGGCGTTCGCGGGTCTTTACTCTTATCCTGGTCTGGCATCAGTGACGACGTAGGCTTCACTTTGAATTGCGGCATTTTCGTGTGCAACGAAACGCTTGGATACTGTTGCATGTGAGATTGTACGCCTTGTCCAGGATGTCCGGTCGTAGGAGGCCCGGTTTGTAGGCTCGCTTGTTGCGTTACTTGCCCGGTAAGACCTTGAAGACCTGGATGCTGACTCGCCATACTTTGCAAACTTTGCTGTTGCTGTTGTAAAGTTGGCTGCTGAATAACGTGCGCTTGGGTTGGTTGTCCCAACTGCGTTGACAACGGATGCTGTACGGATTGCAACTGATGTGCCGGCGGCAATTGTTGCTGTACCGACGATTGTAACTGTTGTTGCTGCTGTTGACTCGATTGCAGTTGAGGTGGCGGTACGGTTTGTAACGTCTGTTGGGCTTGTTGCAACAACGGATTTGGTTGTTGATGTTGTTGAACTTGAGAAGGTTGAGGAGGTTGAGGTATATTGAGTGGCTGCGGTATGTTTGTACTGGGATGTGGCGAAGGCACGGGCCTGGGAGATTGACTTGGGTGAGGACTCGGACTTTGAGGTGGATTCGTCGATGTTATCGACGGTTGACTTTGTTGTTGCTGTTGTTGTTGTTGTTGTTGTTGCTGTTGCTGCTGCTGCTGCTGTTGTTGCTGCTGCTGCTGCTGCTGTTGTTGCTGTTGTTGTTGCTGTTGTTGTTGTTGCTGTTGTTGTTGTTGCTGTTGCTGCTGTTGTTGTTGCTGCTGCTGCTGCTGCTGCTGCTGCTGCTGTTGCTGCTGCTGCTGCTGCTGCTGCTGTTGTTGTTGTTGTTGTTGGATACTCTGTTGTCTCGAGGAAGGTGGTGCCGCGGACGTAGGGGCAGGTAAATCGTCTTGGCCGAACCTTAAAACGCCAGGTTTGACGATAGCCTTGTCCGAGGTTAAAACTGGCATAGGTGTCTCTATACCAGGAGAAGGTACCCGAGGTGGAGGCGGCGGTGTCTCTGGCGGTAAACTCGTCGCCGGTGGACTCGCCGCTCTGACAGGGGTTCCTTCCGGCTTGTCCGCCGGTGACTTAACCGGTGTGGCTGGACTCGGAGCTTCTATGTTGCTCTCGTCGTTCTCGGACATGCTTGTTATGCCCTCCTTCGTATCGTCGTCGTCCGCGGAACCGTGCGCGTGACTCTGATGATACTTCAGTCCATTAATGTGTTTGTACTTTTTACTACAATTCGGTTCGGGACACTCCAAGAGGACCGGGCTAGCCGGAGGCGAACCACTAGGAGGCGTAGGAGGTGGTGCCCGTCTTTTATTCTTCTCCTCTTCCTCGGGGCCACGAGATTTTCTCTTAGCAGCCGGGTCCGATCTCGGTGGAACAAAGGCAGCCGGACTCGGACTCGCCGCCGGTGAACCCTGAGCACCCCTTCGACCTTTTGCACCGCCATTTCGTAATTTACTGTGCACCGAACTCCTTGTCTCGGTGAAATTACTGAGATCGTTGCCCGGCGTAGAATTTGCTGCCGCCCGGCCGCGCTTTCCGCGACCTTTGGGCGTACGTGCGTCCAAATCGCTCGTAGGTGAATCGCAAAACCTTGGAGGTGCCCAATCGTGTCGCGTGCAATCCAACAGAGTACCGACGTACGTCTTACCCCGCCACGTTACGTTCACGACCAATACACCTGCAACATAGAAGAGTACGTCCCAAATAGTAACGATCGGTAAAGAAGATTCTATTTCGAGGACCATTAGGTTCTTCTTTCGTCTTCTCAGTTAAATTACAACTCTTGGAATCAAATCCATTTAACACACCCGTGTACTCTAATTAAACGATTAAATCTAAATGGATTAGCGGTATTGTATATACGCAATGATCACACTGCTATTAACTCCGGTAGAAGAGCTCTTATTACAACTTTGTAAGGCTAAATACGATATGACGTAGCAGTTTATCTAAACGACGCGAGAAGAAGAACGAGAGAGACGCCTAATCTTACTCGATCCTGGAAAAACCGGTTCTAAAAGACAGCATGCTTCTAATATCGACAAATTCCACGCAGATCTTTACGCATCGGATAATAAATTTCATTGGGTGAGTTATATATACACGTATCTCTTTAGTTTCAACTCGACCGTCTCTCTACTGTACTCGCAAGGCTACATTTAATTGAAAGTATGCATGCGATCTTGGTAATCCCTCCCCCTCCCCCTCCCCCACTTCTGTCGACGTTTACCCTGAAACGAGGATTAATATACCAAGAGGGCTTGACACAACTAACCGATGTCGGGATGTATCTTAAAGAAGACAACGCGAAGAAACTCGTCTGAAATTCCATTTGGATTTATTCATACTACAACGCCCATTATAAATTCGATTTCTTCTACCCGATCGATTAATTCCAAACTAACTAACGTTAATATTGAATTTTATACGCTTTAACAAACGAGTATAACTTGTTCTTTTTTTTTTTTTTTTTTTTTTTTTTTTTAAGCAATCGAAATTTCAGAACGACATAATCCTTTGCCTTTTATCTATTCGCAAAAATGTAATAAAACTTTTATTCGATTTGGGAAAGATTAAATGATTTAGAGAGCAAAAAAGTAAATAAATAAAAATATTTAAAATAAAATAAAATAAGAATATTGTTTGTAAATGTATAATGTACATACAAGCATATATATATATATATATATATATATATATATATATTTAACGCGTTTTAAAATCTATAACCAAGAGAACTCTTTTTCACAGTTTTCGTCGTTGTTTCGCATCAGATATCACAAAGGGTAACACATAGTCTAGTATTTCCCTGGCACGGCTCTAATCTCGAATCGTTTTCGAAAGAAACCCCGAGGCGCTTTTGCTTGATTGAGTCGTTCCCCTCGAGTCGTCTACGTCACTCCCATTTACCGCGAGAAAGATAAACGTATATAGCACCGAGCACCGAGAGAGGAAGAGGAAGAGGAAGAGGGTGGGGGCAGGACGAGGAGGAGAAAGAGGAGGAGGAGGAGAAAGAGGAGAGAAGGAGGGAATGATGAAACCGTCCATCCAACCCTCGTCACGCGTCTTTTCAACCTTTCCAATTCTCTCTACTGGCTCTCCCCTACCCCTCTTCCTCTCTTCGTTTCCTCTCCTTTCGTGTCAGCTAGTAGCACCTAAGTGACTAAATGCATCTCCATCCACGAGGACGAGAATGGCAAAAACTATTGCGTGACGATGATGTGCTACGTAAATGACGTCAACATTGTCCCAACGTCAACCTTCTCTTTGTGTTATCGAGGGCCAAAATAAAGGAAAAAAGAAAAAAAGAATATATATATATATATATTCTTTTAAATATATATATATATATATATATATATATTCTTTTTTCTTCTATAAAATATAATATATATAATATATATAACATATATACACACACAAATAACAAGATTATGATTAGGTTAAAAAGAAAGGAAGGAAGAAAGAAAGAAAGAAAGAAAATAAAAACCATATTCGAATAGCTTCTCCGTGTAAGACAAACGATGCTCGAGTTTAACTCGAGGTGAATCGATTAAAGAGGGATTAACAGAAGCCCCTCCCCTCTCCGTACCATCCCCCCAACAAAGGAAGAGAGAGAACATATCTCTCCCTTCTCTTACAATCATACACCGTGTTATACTAAAAACTTTTAAAACCACGATAAATCTTTCACATCGCCACTATTTCGAACCTTTACTTAACTTATTCATTCTTATCGTGTAACACGAATCGTAGATCGAAGTATAAGATAATAACGAATGATGTTGGAAATATTATATAAAATTTATGTATATATGTATGTATGTATGTATGTATGTATGTATATATGTATGTATGTATGTATGTATGTATGTATGTATGTATGTATGTATGTATGTATGTATGTATGTATGCACGAATGTATCTATGTACATATATGAATTCGATTGTTCAGTTACACTTTGGGGATGAACAAATCATGTTGTTGGAATGAAGTAAGAGTTTTGCCGGAGAAGAAAATACGACGTACGTGTATGCATGTGTGTGTGTGCATATATATATATATATTTGTAGATGTGTGTGTAGGTGTTAGTGATGGTACATCCTCGCTTTGCTGGTAGTATCAGAAAAAGTGAGGGTGAGGGATCGGGAGGAGGACGTAATGGAAGAAGGATGGAGGAGGAGGAGGAGGAGGAGGAGAAGGATCGAAGAAAGAAAAATAAAAAAGACGAGAGGTTCTCTAAGGAAGGAGGAGAAGAACGAGGTGTGTGTGTGTGAGAGAGAGAGAGAGAGAGAGAGAGAGAGAGAGATTCAAAAAGGGAGGAGGAGAAGCAAAAAAAAAAAAGAAAAAAAGAGATGGAAAAAGAGGAACTTGAAGGAAGAGAGAGAAAGAGAGGACTAATGGTGTTCGGAGAGAATCGAAGTGGGATAGAGAAAGATGAACGTATAAAAAGAAAAAGAGAGAGAGAGAGAGAGAGAGACGAAGAAGTTCTCGATAAAAAGAAATAAAGGAAGAAATAAAGAAAGGAAGGAAGGAAGGAAGGAAAGAAGAAAGATGGAGCGTAGGGTGAAATCGTTTGCGGAATAAGGACGGACGATGAGAATACGAACGGTGAGCGCGGGGAAGAGGAGATACATGGACGAGGATACCGTACGGGGCTCAAGAGCTCGATTCAAAGGGGGCTCTCTCTCTCTCTCTCTTGCTTCCAATAAAGAGAGCCGGGGCTATGCAGTTATATAGAACTTTACGTCCTCCCGGTACAATCCCACGCGAAAATTCCCCCTTAAGGCTGGTGTGTGTATATCTCCTAGGAGTATAAAGTAAGAATAAAGAAGAGAGAGAGAGAGAGAGAGAGAGAGAGAGAGAGAGAGAGAGAGAGAGAGAGAGAGAGAGGAGAAACACGTTCAACGTATGTCTATAGCTATAAAACAGAAATGAATATATATATATATATATATATATATATATATGTGTGTGTGTATATATATTCGTTAGATATATTCCGTTTCTACTTTAGAGAGAGAGAGAGAGAGAGAGAGAGAGAGAGAGAGAGAGAGATAAGCTTGAGCGATATCGACGAGATATGTATGTATGTACATGTCACGAGGCCGTTATCGGAGGTGTGGTCGGTGTTAGGATCATACGGTTGGCTTCTAATCCTAATTAACGCGTTTATCGACAAGGGCACTCGGGCCAAGGTATAGTCCGTGTAGAAAACTCGTTCGATTTCTTATAAAAGAGAAAGAGAAAGAGAAAGAGAAAGGAGGAGGAGGAGGAGGAGGAGGAGGAAGAAGAAGAAAAAGAAGAAGAAAAACTGGATCGTTTCATTGAAAAAGCACGTTCCATTTTCACTTAATTAACATACCAATGGAATATGCGAACTCTCCTAACTAGGAGCCTAGTAGTACACAAGCTAAGTAATATTCATAGACCGGGTGTGTGTGTGTGTGTGTGTGTGTGTGTAAACGTGTACGTTTATAAGCACGTAGAGCTATCTATTAAATGTAAGAGAACCTCATTTCCATTATACCAACTTCGAATAATATATACCATATGATTACGAACGTGTTTGCTTCGTGTCAATCTAGAACCATCGAGAAGTAATTGATATGAATTATCGATCATATCCGGACACCGGCATATAGATTATTTTCTAGGCTTTATTGAACGACGATGGAGGAAAAAGGGGGAGAGAGAGAGAGAGAGAGAGAGAGAGAGAGAGAGAGAGAGAGAGAGACCAGAGAAAACGTTTTAGGCTATTACCAATTCGCTTTTTACGGAAACTCGCGGCGACAGGACGGGAAAACACGCCTACGATATTCGATTATTTTCGAATTCATGACATCCGTGTATAACGTTTATATCGCCATTTTTAGAGAACGATACGCGTATTTATCGTCGAAAATGTGTTTTTTTTTTTTCTTCCCTTCTTTTTATTTATTTTTCTTTTTCACGTAACACAACACGGCGTAGGACGAGAAAGCAATCGTCGAATGTTTCCTCTTCTCTTATCATCCTTTTTCTTTTTTTCTCATTTTATCTATTTCTCTCTCTCTCTCTCTTTCTCTCGATGGATTAAAGATAGTTCGAGGAGTCGATCGATAAACATTAGAGGGAAGTGGGGGAGGGAAGGAGGGAGGGAGGGTGGGAGAGAGACGAGGATTTGGTACCGTTTCTTGTCCAATCGTCTCGTGACTTTTACGGATATTCCAAAAATAAGTCAAGCTACGTTGCTACGAGAGAAAGAGAGAGAGAGAGAGAGAGAGAGAGAAAAAGAGAGAGAAAACAAGGCATTCAGGCATCGCTTTTGTCCTCGATCGAAAACTATGTTTACTCGTCGCGAACGAGAGACCGAATTTTTATGATTGATCGATCGATCGGATATAGAAACTAAATCGAGATATAGTTTGAACTCAACTTCGATTACAAATGTTTTCACATGTTCTATAAAAAGGAAATATATATATATATATAAAGACGACTACTCCATTCGTTTTTCTTTACCCATTTCATCAATATTCGACATCAATCACACCATATCCCGAAAAAAGAATAATCTATCACTAACTCGTTTCTCTGATTAAGATTAAATTATGAAGTCCCTTTTTTATTATATCGGATAA
>OU426858.1:3925468-3927968 GCA_911387685.1 Dolichovespula media
ACGATTTTGATTGTGAGCGTGATAATTAGTATTATTATTTTTATTATTATTATTATTATTATTATTATTATTATTATTATTATTACTATTATTATTAGTATTATTATTAGTATTATTATCGTCATCGCCATCAACGTTTCTATAACTATAATGGTTTGAGTTCAAACGAATATTGAAGCTATACCTGTAACTAAATATATATATATATATATGTGTGTATATATTTATATATATGTGAGATAGAAATAGACACGGGTGTGCCTGAAAATGGTAGGAAAAGCGCTAATTTAATTAACGTGAAAAACACTAGTCTCGCGTTACCGGAAAATGGTGTAATACGCACCGGTAATGAATATTTCTCTCTCGGTGATTTTGCTTTGACACATCGTCACAAATCGGTTTTTCGAATGTAACACTTGCAAATAATGAAATTAAAACAGGCTGGTATACAGAGAGACAGACAGAGAGAAAGAGAGAGAGAGAGAGAGAGAGAGAGAGAGAGAATCGATCAATGTACGATCCTATTGACGTCCACTCTCCTCCCTCCTACTCTTTCCCCATTCCTCTTTTGCCTGCGTAAAACGTAAATCAGTTTCCTCGTTAGGCTAATTCCGCTCCGATTCCGTTTTACGATCCTTTCTATTATTTCTCTTGCTATTCGTCCAATGATATATATATATATATATATATATCTTTATCTAGTGATATCCAAAAGCTCACGATAAACACATTGGTACAATACGCTTCGGTAATTACATTTGATAAAGATTCTTTGACGTTTACTTCTTTTTCTCTCTTCTCCTTTTTTCCTTTTTCCTTTTTCCTTATTCTTCTTTCTTTCATCATCAATGCATATAACGTGTAATCTAATCTCGCCCATTAGTTTCTCCCTAATATTCTCGCCCAACAGCCAATATATATTATCTTCCTAAAGATTTCCAAAAGAGAAAACTATAGGGAGAAGAAAGAGAAAAAAAAAAAAAAAAAAAAAAAGAAAAAAAAGAAGAAAAACAATAAATTGTGCATCTCGGAATATCGATAACTAATATCGTTTGTGACATAATGTCTTCGCGATAAAATTGATTTGTGTTTTACAAACGGATGAAATATCGTCATGTCATTGTACAATCGAAATTAGAAGCTCGAAATCGTTCAAATGCATCTCCGGTGCATCGTTATTATTATTATTTTTTCTTCTTTTTTTTTTTTTTTTTTTTTTTTTTTTTTAAATAGAACGTTCGAATATCTTTCAATAATCGCATTGAACGGGACGAAAAGATGTGAAAGGAGAATTAAAGGGGAGAGGAGTGGGGGGAGGAAAGAAAACGTATCTATCGAGCTGTGATAGGTCCTCACCTCCTTCGGTCTCATGCCAAACGATACCCTCGAGCGTGACCGATGTGCCAGGCTCACAGGGTCCCAAACATTCAGGCTCGGTAATGGTCCCCACGCTGGTCCCAACGCAAACGTCGGACATGTCCTGAAACACAAACAGAGATTGACGGTATCGGTGTTAGCGCTACGATTAAACTTTATGTTACCCCATGACTAAAATAGATGTCGCTTGGTTCGGAGGTTTACGCGGTTTTGTTTTAGAGAGGGGAGGGGGAGGCGAGGGGAGGAGGAGGAGGAGGAGGAGGACTTTCTGCGGTACGTAGATCGTCGATCAAGAGTGGGAGAAATAGGGGAAGAGAGAGAGAGAGAGAGAGAGAGACTATGTGTAATAAAATGGAGAGAACTATGAACAAACGCTCGCGAGTTCGAGCCACGGCTTTAAAAACAATTAGAGGATATCTCTCACCAATTAACGTTAATGCTGTTGTCTTTTCTCTTTTCTAGTAAGCTGAACGCGTCTTGCAATGGATGCGCGATTGCACGCGGATTCCTTGTGCACGAGTAATTCGACAGAATCAAAGGAGTTTTATCTCTCTCTTTCTTTCTCTCTCTCTCTCTCTCTCTCATATGCACACATATACACACATACACGCACAAAGAATATATATATATATATATACATACACACACACACATAATATATACTCTAATATATACTCTTATAATATATATATACATATATATAATATATATTCTTCTTATAATATATATATATATATATATATTCTTTGTGTGTGTATATCCGTACATGCGTGCGTTTTCTATTTAGTAATCATGGGAAAATTCACGGCTACTAAACGAGATAACCGATATTCTTCATTAACGAACGATGTTTATCGAGTATACGAGCTTTATTAAAAATGAAAGATATATATATATATATATATATATATACATATACATACACACATATTTATAAGTAAAGTTCGAAGGTTAAAAAAATATCACGAAAGGGGAAAGGGCAAAGGGGAAAAAAAAAAAAAGAAAAAAAGGAGAAAGAAAAACTGTAGTCGAGTATATCGAACGTGTCTCCGAGCTATTTACCACGACGATAAGGTAGTGGTTTAAGGGAGGTCGGAGAGAGACAAGGGAGAGAGAATCCGTT
>OU426858.1:3935468-3942968 GCA_911387685.1 Dolichovespula media
GTGTTTCGCCTCGAGTAAACTCTCAAGGATAGACTTTGATCCAAAGTAAACTTTTCCGATCGCGTTTCACGACGATCGTTTTATACCTTTTGTTATATTTATGAACCCATCGTAGTAGAGAGAGAGAGAGAGAGAGAGAGGTATTTCTTTTCATTATATACGAACTCTTCGAATAATATTATCACTATTTTTAATATATCCGTCAATTTCATACTCGACGATATTTATGATTTTATTAGTCGGCCTTTATTTGTCTCGTAACCGATTATAACCCAATTCTATCATCGTTTGTTTTTCGTCTTTGGAGAAAAGAAGAAGAAGAAAAAAAAAAAAGAGAAAAAAAATAAAAAGAGAAAGAGAGAAACAAAAATGATATAACCCGTGAGTTTACATAACATTGTTTACGTTAATGTAATTACATGGTATTATACCGTGTATAGCTAATATTTAAAAGAAAAAAGAAAAAAAAGAAAAAAAGAAAGAAAAGAACAGAGAGAAAAAGAATGAAAGATCTTTCGTTACGAAACGACAATTAATATTTTAATAGCCGATAAAATGAAATAAAATTTACAAAATGCGAATGCGCAAGAGTGCCTCGTTAAATCGAAGACGTTACATAAACCTGTAGTTTACGATTAATTTTATAATAACAAATAAAAAATGAAAAGGGGAAAGATACAAACACGCGCGCGCGCGCGCGCGCTCTCTCTCTCTCTCTCTCTCTCTCTCTCTCTCTCTCTCTCTCTCTCTCTCTCTCTCTCTCTCTCTCTCTCTCTCTACGTTAACTCTTCCTTTATTCTTATAATTTATTTTTATAATTATTTTTATAATTATTAAAGAATAACGGAACGTGTTAAAAAGAATAAATATGGAAACTTTTTTCATTGGCCCTCGGGTATCGAACGATATTTATAAAATCATTATATATTCTTCGAATATAATCTATAAATATTTTGATATTTTCTTTTGATCATTGTGAAGTAGATGAGAGGTAGCAAAATTTCGTTTACGTGCCAAGAACAACGCGAACAGTTAAGTCACTATCGCTTCTTACCCTCGTTAAATTTCTTTGGAGTCACGTGTTCGTTTCTCCTTGCATTATTATTATTATTATTATTATTATTATTATTATTATTATTATTCCTTTTGTTATTTTTCTATTTTTTCTTCTGTAAAAAAAAAAAAAAGAAAGAAAAAACAATATTCCCAAGAAGGAGATAGTCGAGCGAGGAATGTCGATCGCATCTTAGCACGACAACCAGAGAATCGATCGATCGTTTGAAGAAGAAGAAGATAAAGAAGAAGATGAAGAAGAAGATGAAGATGAAGAAGAAGAAGAGGAAGAAGAAGAAGACGAAGAAGGAGCTTCCTTTTAGTATCGTAAAAGCTAGCAGTTACGATCCATTTGCGAGACTTCTACCTTCGGCTTTGCCTTTCCAGTTTCTAATTAACTCTACTGAAATGACTCTTTTTAGGAAAAACGATACTTTACTTTTACTAACACGCGTCTAACATTAAAACCTTAGTACACATTAGAATTCTTCCTTGCGGATACATTATCGTTAAACCGATTCGTAGTTGTAACGATTCGAAGAATCCTGTCTAAAACCCAATGAACCTTTCTTTTCGTTATTTTTTTCTTTTTTTTTTTTTTTTCTAGTATCCAGACGTCAATAATTAGCAGAGATATTTCGTATTTGTCGATATCATCAATCGTTAAATTCAATTTTTATGAACGAATTCTTTATTTCTCTCTCTCTCTCTCTCTCTCTCTCTCTCTCTCTCTCTCTCTCTCTCTTTACCCTGGTAATAGTTTTAAATCGATCGTGGATGACGAATTGACACGTAATTCGATGAATTTCATAGTGTTCTTCATTATTTGCACGGTGAACCGATTTGATAGGATAATAAAAAAAAAAAAAAGAAAAAATTGATGAAAATGGATTATTGGAAAAGGGGGTTCTCGATTTTTCTTATTTTTTTTTCGACGCGTTCTCGTTTTAGCGCCGAGAAAATCGTGACGTTAAAAGATGTGCACCGAGAAAATCCTTGTGTTATTAGTCCGTAACAATTAATTCCAAATGGAACGAATTCACCTTCTTTGTTCTTCCGTATTTTCGTATTTCCCTGGAAGACTAATTTTATGAATGATACACGATTGATCTTAGTTTTTAACTCAAAGGAAAATTTGAAGACAAAAAAAAGAGAGAGAAAAAAGATAAACCTCGTTTCGTTTCTCCTTCGGACGCAAATTCGTATATCTCGCGAGGTTTCGTAGTCGTCGTCGCACGAGGAACGATTTCATCAACGGATAAATCGAGATCGAAGAGAAACTCGTACAAGAAAAAAAGAAAAAGAAAAAGAAAAAGAAAAAGAAAAAGAAAAAGAAAAAGAAAGAAAGAAAAAAAAAAAAGAAAACAGAAAATTGAACCGAATCGTTCGTTTTTACAATGTAACACAACAACGTGAAACTAACGTTGTTTTCGAACACGTTCAACGATTTCGATCGTTGGTAACGTGGAATATGATATTTTATTAAATAAAATTACGGCCGTGTATCGTGAAGAAGTTAAGAAAAAGAAATCGAACAACGTATGGGAATTGAAACGGTAAGGCGGGAGAGAATGGGATTCGTTAACTGCCAGCCAATTACGATAAAAAGCCGGTCTTTGTTACCGGCCGGAGAGGAGAGCGCATTGCAACGATCAACTTTAATGGAAGCAATAAAATGCAGGTGCTAGTGCCGGCGCATTCCCTTTGGCTGTGAATCGAGCTACGGACATTGGCGTAGAACGATTGGATTATCGTTTGCGTCGACGTTTATATACGTGAGAGAGATAATTCGTGTTAAACGTTAATATACCGGCGCCATTGTCGAGTTTAAGATTACAAACCGCGTATTCCTATAGTAAAAGGTACGTGTACGTGTAGGTGTGTACGTGTAGGTGTGTACGTGTAGGTGTGTACGTGTACGTGTACGTACTCGTGAAACGCGGAAGCATATCGCCGATGTTAAACTTGTTCATTTTGTATAAACATACCGAATGTAATTTTTTTCTTTTTTCCTTTTTTATCTTCTCACAGATAAGATCCCGATGATTATCCATCGAAAAAGAATGAATCGTTTGTCTTAGTCGACGCGTTAATATTAAGATGATTAATATTCGAAAGTATTAGGATGGAAACAAAATATATATATATATATATATATATTTTTGTATTCCATTACTTTATCTACCCTTTGATAATATTATACTCGAGTCGTGTTGTACAGATTTCATATATCACCCGACAATGTAAAGATGGAAAAAATAAAAAATAACGATTTATTTATAATCGTAAATGAAAGAAAGTCGACATTAATCTTACGTTATATTGCTAAACACGTAAAAGACCCTCGTCGGTATATTTAACAAGAACTTTTTCAAAAGTAATATAACCACGAGAGTATACTTCATCTCGGGCTATGCCATTTCTAATTTTCTATATAGTGGACGAAGATACATGTGTGTGTAAGCGTAAGTACATATTTCACAGAACCGTACAACGCGAGCGAAGGAGCGAGAGAACGTTCTTCGAAGGCGCGAAATTGTGCGGAACTTTGAAGGCAGTTCGTCTTTCTCGACTACGCTGGGAGAGAATGAGATAGATAGATAGATAGATAGATAGATAAATAGATATATGGATCGAGAGAGAGAGAGAGAGAGAGAGAGAAAGGCTTCATTGCTGGATTTACAATCTTGTTCGAACATATTCGAGCTTGAAACGAGCAACGAAACTGTTATACACACGGCTGTCGAATTAATCGTTACTGTTCTTCTACTAACGCAAATAACATCGCCATCTTCTAAATAAAAATTATTTACAATTATTCAAACAATTAAAATATCAAAAGTAAAGAAAGAAAGAAAGAAAGAAAGAAAAGAAAAAGAAATTAAACGACTCAAACTTCTCCTTCTCTATAATCTCCTTTCGTTTCGTTCGTTATCATAAAATTATGGACGGATACGAAACCAAACAAAAAAAAAAAAAAAGAAAAAAAGAAAGAAAATAATAACCGAACGAAATGAAAGAAGAGTCAGTCAAGTCTTTCTTTCTTTTTATCTTTCTATTTGTTATTTATTTATTTTTATTAATTCCAATATATATATATATATATATATATATATATATATATATATATATATATATATATATATATATATGTCACAAAAATGAGAGGATGAATGCAAAGGACGGACGTAACGCAAATATCAAATCATAATAATCGAGAATGGTAAGTAAGCACCGTTGGCTCGTATTTCGCAGACTGGTTGGAAGTTTATCGCGACTTAACAGAGACGCGATAATAATCCCCTCACCCCCGTTTCGGTAAAGGAGAAAGCACGCTAATCTCCCGCGGGGGATTCCGCTTTCGTAGCACTTACTGTGATTAGTTGTCGGAGAGGAGAAACGTTAAGTTATTCTCTAGGGAAGATAGACTAGGGTTTACAAGGAGTTTACTGGATACACCGAAAACTCCTCGAAATCTTTCGATAAAGAAACTTACTCTTGGCTAATCGTACAGTTATATTCAACAAACCAACGGACATCGTGTCGAATGGAGAAAAAGAAAAGAAGAAAAAGAAAAGAAGAGAAAAAAAAAAAAAAAAAAAGAACTTTCGTATATACGAGTATATACGAATATATTACGAGAAGAAAGTTTAACCAAAAGCAAGACTTAACGCTTCTCTCTCTCTCGCTCTCTCTCTCTCTTTTTCTCAGAGATGTCTCTATGATTTTCTAATCTCATTCGTAACACCATCTTGGGTTTTATTTTATTTTCCTTTCTTCCTTTCTCCTTTTTCTTTCATTTTTTTTCCTTTTTTCTTTCATTCGCCTTTTTTGCAGACTGACGTCATAGTACGCTAATGAATCCGATAAACTACTCATCAGTTTTTACAGTATCGTCCTTGTTCTCATACCATTTCCCACGAAAATATTATACCATCATCGCCGTAATTTCAACGACGTATTTTCATTCGCATTCCTTATCAAAGATGTTATTCTCCATCGTATCCCCATATTATTATTCTCCCCCCAACCCCCACCCCACCTCCCCCCCATATAACCGAGAGTATCCACGAACACCTCGAGGTTGAGCCGTTCTATAAACGTTAAGGGAAATAAGAAAAAAAAAAGAAACGAGAGAATAAATAAATAAGTGAATAAACGAAAAAAAAAAAAAAAGAAAAAAAGAAAGAAACGAGCAAACAAAAAAGAAGAAGAAGAGAAAAAAGACAAGAAAAGAAAAAAGAGGAAGGGAAAAGGGGGAAAGGAGAAAGATTTACGATCGTGTTACGTGGAGCTAACTTGGGGACAGATAGATACGTGCGGAGACGAAGGAGTAAGGCGGTGTGTGTGTGTGTGTGTGTGTGTGTGTGTGTGTGTGTGTGTGATTGGGGGGGGGTAGAGGGAGAACAACTCTTGACCCCCTTTTTCTCTATTTTTTTCTTTCTCTCTCTCTCTCTCTCTCTCTCTCTCTTTTTTTTCCTCCTCCTTTCGAATGTCTTCGGGGTCCTTTAAGAAAATAACGATCGATCCGACGGACGGACTTTTACGATCTCTACGCGCGAGAGGAGACTCCTTCGCTTCTCCGTCTATATAGAATTCTCTTTTTATAAGATCTACCGAAGTTAAGCTGGATATAATCGGGAGTCGGTATATTACCACGAAATACTCATCTTTTCGATCAGGACCGACGAAATAGGATGATGGGACGATGGGCGATGATCAAAAATGGCTACTACTACTACTACTACTTGTCGGGTCGTATTCGTCCTCATTTTCGTTATCGTCGTCGTCGTCGTCGTCGTCATTGTCGTCATTGTCGTTGTCGTTGTCGTTGTCTCGTGAAAATAAAGCAGATGGTTTCTCGTGCGTAAGAACGAAAAGGATCGTCGTAAATCGATCACGGTCCTGTCGGAAGGATCAAAAGCATCGGAAGAAGAGAAGGAAAGAAGGGGAGAAAAAGAGAGAGAGAGAGAGAGAGAGGATGAAGACCCTATTACACTACTCTTCTCACCCCTCTTTTACTCTCTTTCTTCTTCAACCCTCTTTTCTTCGCCCAAGATTCAGGCTTTAACGATAGGCGACGTTAACGATCGCAATTACGCGATAAAAAGGACGCGAAAATTATTTAACGTCGGCGAAGATCGAGAAACTGAATTCTTCGGCTTTACTCGATCTGTTCATCCTTTCTCTCTCTCTCTCTCTCTCTCTCTCTCTTACTCACTTTCTTATGATCGAGTTAATGAAACGAAGAAGGAAAAGGAAGAGATGGGAATTGAAAGAGAAAAGGAAAAAAGTATGCAAAACAAAAAAGAATTTCTACATTGATATTTCTTCTCTCTAAAAAAAAAAAAGAACAAAAAAAGAAAAATAAATGAATAAATAAATAAATAAATAATAATAATAATAATAATAATATTAGTGCAAAATCCATGTAAATATCGATGAATGACGAACGAAATAGATTAAATCGCATTTGTTATTCTTATCTCTTGGAAAAATAACAAGATTATAATACACCGACGTGAAACTTTATCCTCCGATAGCTGACACGTGATATCAGATTCTTCTTTTTATTATTATTATTATTATTATTATTATTATTATTATTATTATTATTATTATTATTATTATTATTATTATTATTATTATTATTTTCCTTTTCTTCTCTTACTCTAATCATTGAAGAGTTAATATAATGTGACAGACAGGAAAGAAAAGAAAAGAAAAGAGAAAAAAAAGAAGAAAATAAATAAATGAAATAAAAACGAAGGTAAGCGGCGCACACGATCGATTATAAACCGAGATCTCGATTTGTCGTGGGATTTATCGGTTATCTACGAGAACAGTGGCTGGCTAAAGATATTAAGCTCCTATTCTTCTGAGATCGAGGTGAGTGAGTAGTAGTCTCCTCCTCTCGTTTTGTTCGCTAAGAACGTCCGGTTTTACCGACGAACACACGCGCTTGTTATCCGATAAGATATTAAGCCAATTACAACGTCGTCTGACAGACGACGTCGTAGTCGTCGTCGTCGTCGTAATCGTCGTAGTCGTCGTAGTCGTCGTAGTCGTCGTAGTCGTCGTAGTCGTCGTAGTCGTCGTGCCTTTGTAAAGTTTCTACATATATGTCGTAGGTATATATGTGTAGTAAGAATCATGTACGTACGTACGTACGTACGTACATACGCGTAAAGAGATATGTACGTACGTACGTACGTACGTACATACGCGTAAAGAGATATGTACGTACGTACGTACGTTCACGCATACAATTAACGATGCGTATCTAACCGCATACCATTAAAAAGCGAACGAAGTCTCTGGTGTTTAGTTCGTGTACACGTTATCGGTAACAGGGCCGTAGATATCCAGTGAAAAATATAACAAACAGGCTCTCATTAAGAGCTTATTATATATTCCCTAAGTACGATACACTTCTATTTCTCTATT
>OU426858.1:3960468-3975468 GCA_911387685.1 Dolichovespula media
TCTCTCTCTCTCTCTCTCTCTTACACACACACAAACACACAAACACACACACTCTGTCTATCTGTCTGTCTATCCTCTTTCTTTTACTCACTACCTCCCGTTTCTCATCTTCATCCTCGACTCGTCAGTTCCTCCGTGCGTTTCAACGAACGCGCCGTATAATCGACGACGCGTGAAAAGGGCTGAAAAGTAAGCGGTAACGGAGGAGAAGAAAAAGGGCTTCGAAAGTCGGGCTCGTTCTTCGAGTTGCGGCGAATACGGTTTGGCTTGTGAAAATACGAGACGACGAGAAAAGAAGCGAAAACCGAGAGAAGAGATCTGCTCTTTCCAGTTGAACGGACGCAACATTTTCATTCTTCTGCGACTACGTAAACCTTTTCCTTTTTTTCTTTTTCTATCCTTATCTTTCCTTTTTTAGCGAGAGAAAGAGAGAGAGAGAGATAAATAGAGAGAGAGAGAAAGAGAAAGAGAAAGAGAGAGAGAGAGAGTATATAAGAGAGGTCTCGATCGATAGGTCGACGTCTTATTTTCAAATCCCAAAACATTCTCGAAGAATCCATTTTATCTATTTTATAAAACAAATTTTCCCTCAACTCATGACCATTTGTTCGAATAAACAATAAAGATCTCTCTCATTGGGAATAATAATACGGGTAAAGATCGAGCTTTTATGTGCATACATATATATATATATATATACACATATATACAAACATATATATATATATATATACACATATATACAAACATATATATATATATATATATATATATATACACTTATATATAACAAATTACAAGATAAGAATTCTCGACCTTTTCATATTCTAACTCAATTTTATAAGAATGTGAAAGTGACAGGGGAAAGGAGGAGAAAAGAGAGGAGGAAAATAAAGAGAGGGAGAAAAAGAAAAGGAACGAATAAAGGGAAATAAAAGGAACGGGGAAGAAGGAAGGGAGAAGAAAAAGAAAATGAAGAGGGCAAAAAAAAAAAAAAGGAACTCGAAGAGGAAAGAAGAATATAAAGGATAGAGAGAAAGAGGGACAGAGACAGAGACAGAGACAGAGACAGAGACAGAGAGAGAGAGAGAGAGAGGCGTTACGGAAATCTAGAAAGACGAAAGTCGACAAACGGCGTCGTCACTGGCGACAACGTCGACTACTACTACTACACTACTACTACTACTACTACTACTACTATTACTACTACTACTATTACTACTACTACACAACGACGACGACAGCGACTACGACGACGACGATGATGACGAAGTCGGCGACGCTCGTGTTTGTCCGTGTATTCATCCGTGTACTCCTGAGGGCGGAGACCGCAGAGTATTGATTTCACCCCCTTTGCCCGGCCACCCCTGCCTGCCTCACCTCACGCCGCGGTGTCAGCACCCACCCTCCCTCTCATCCCTCTTTCCAAGTCCTCTTACCCCTCTAACAGCGCTCGTAGCGGCGTCGCCACCGTGCTACTGCTACTGCTACTGCTGCTGCTGCTGCTGCTGCTGCTGCTGCTGAAGCCACCACCCTCGCTCTACCATCTCTCTCTCTCTCTCTCTCTCTCTCTCTCTCTCTCTCTCTCTCTCTCTCTCTCTCTCTCTCTCTCTCTCTCTCTCTCTCTCTCTCTCTCTCTCTCTCTCTCTCTATCTCTATTTCTCTCTCCTTCCTTCTATCTCTTTCTCTCTTTCTCTATTTCTATCTCTATCTCTATCTTTCTCTCTCAAAATCCCAATTTTACTCAAAGCAACCGCGCGTCGCTGACAACGCGAGACCAACCTCCCTCTCTCTCTCTCTCTGTCTCGCTCGGTCTCTCTCTCTCTCTCTCTCTCTCTCTCTCTCTCTCTCTTTCTCTTCCGCGTGTTGGTTGATGCACACCAACATAGACACACACAAATACGAACACGCTGAGAGATATCTTCTCCTCCCTCCATCACTACCTCCTCCTCCTCCTCCTCTTCCCTCTCTTCATCCATCTTTCTCACTCTTTCTCCATCCTCCCGGGTAGACCAATCAAGCCTGCCAGACTCCAATCCTGCGAAAAGCTGGCCGGGATACCAGAATGAGAGAGATAGAGATAGAAAGAGAGATAGATAGAGACCAAAAAAGAGAGAGAGAGAGAGAGAGAGAGAGAGGGAGAGAGAGAACAAAATGGAGGTACGAGAAACGCGATGAAAACAAGCGTTCGCGGCCTTTCACTGCGAACCTTCTCTTTCTCTTTCTCTTTCTCTCTCTCATACTCTTTCTCGCTCTCGCTCGTTATCTCTATCTCTTGATGCTTATCTTTAACCACCTATCAACCATGCTCTACAGAGTGGATCTTTCTTCTTCTTGTTCTTGTTTTTGTTCATCTTCGTTGTAGGTTCCCCGTCGTTTCTATTCGCTCGATGAATCTCCCCCTCCAACCCCTACCCCGTCTCTCTCTCTCTCTCTCTTGCTCTCGCTCTCTCTATCGTACACATCTATACGAATAATTTTCACCCCCCCCCCCAACTCTTCCTTCACCAACCCCTTCCATATCACCAAGACATGCGATACTTAAGAGAGATAATAATCCTTGTTCTATGGTTGTATTTATGTAAGTACTCGATTACTTCGCACGGTTCGTTGGTGCGTGACAAATCAGTAATTTCTAGTGATTCGCTCGCGTTGCGATCTTAGACGACGATGACGACGCATACTTACATTCTATGTATGTATAATATTTGTGTGTGTGTGTATGTGTGTGAAAGAGAGAGAGAAAGAGAGATTATATATATATGTATGTATGTATGTATGTATGTATGTATGTATGTATGTATATATGTATGTATGTATGTATGTATGTATGTATGTATGTATGTATGTATGTATGTATGTATGTATGTATGTATGTATGTATGTATGTATGTATGTATGTATGTATGTATGTATGTATGTATGTATGTATGTATGTATGTGTATATATAATTTCTCTCTTTAGAAGTACATCGTCGTGATAAGGAAGATAGGAAAGGAAGATAGGAAGGAAGGAAGATAGGAAGGAAGGAAATTCTCCGAGCGGAAAGTAATTTTAGGAGGTAGTCGTTTGTCGCGAGGGAGGGGAGGGGGAGGCCGAGAGAAACTCTCAAACAGTGACTCTCTTCTCTCCTTCCTGTTCTTCCAACTGTAACGAGGACGATATCATAAGGAACATCTAAATAAATCTCCTTCTCTCTTCCTCCAACCACCTTCCAACCACCTCCTCACTCTCCTCTCCCTCCCCCCCACTCTTTCTTACTCTTTTGTTTGACGTAACTTAAGATAGATAATGACAAGAGTAACTTATTTCCCTTCTTCCTTTTCTCTCCTTCTCCATTTCCTTTTCTCGATTTCTCGTTTTTGTTCTTTTTTCGTTGCAACGAGAAAATTTCTTTCTTATTTTCACGTCGACACTGTAAATTGAACGAGGAGGAGGAGGAGGAGGAGGAGGAGGAGGAGGAACGAGCGAACGAAAAAGAAAAATCATTGACAAAGAACAAAAATCCTAGTACAAACGAAAAGGGTAGATAAAAAGTAAACGAGCATCGTTGTAATCCATCGAAGCTTGTTTTTATATAAACGTATGTGAATGCCGAGTGTCAAATGGTTCTACAGAAATGCCGTTGTAAAGTCGAGCGTTTATTGTGAAATTATCAAAAATGTCGACGCGAGGGGAGAATTAAAAAAATAAAATAAAATAAAATAAAATAAAATGAAATGAAATGAAATAAAATTAAAAAAAGAAAGAAAAAGGGGGAAAAAAGAAGACGACGTCAATAAAAAAAGGGGGGAGGAGGGGGGACGAGGGGGGACGAGGTGGAAACGAAAGCGAGAGAGCGGAGAATAGGTGTTGAAATAATTCAACAAAAAATAACGAAGGAAAGAAAGAGAAACGAGAGAAACGAGAAAAACGAGCGAGCGAGCGAGAGCGAGAGAGCGAGAGAGAGAGAGAGAGACAGAGAGAAAGGAGAGAGGATGAAATAATGGAAGCGTTGCAAAATGTAAATAAACGCGATGGTATCGACGAACGTCGAAACAGTGTGGTGGAACGTACGTGTATCCATTATATAGACTTCACGTATATACGTATGATGAAACTGTGTACAAAAGGGGGTGGATTATTTCCCCTGAAGCAAGAGAGACAGAGAGAGAGAGAGAGAGAGAGAGACAGAGAGAGAGAGATTCTGCTTTGGTAGGTTGCACGTCGGGTGGCACGAGAGAGATCCACCCTCGATGTACCGAGTCTGGTTTCACCCTCGTTCCACCCCCTTAGCGAACGTCGATAAACGTCAATTCGCAGTCTGGGGTGCGATCAAAAATATTTGCCAAACGACGCGTCGTGCGACCGAGGCAAATCCCTGGCCTTTCCTGCAAGTTGATCTTCCTCTTTTCCTATCTAAATATATGTATATAGAGTACATAGTGCATACATACCTATGATACACACGTATATATATATATATATATATATATGTATGTATGTATGTATTTATGTATGTATATATGTATATATGTATGTATGTATGCACTCGTTAGACGTAAACTCGATGATCGGAAATCGCGAATCAGCTGTTGTGGGCACGAAATCAATGAAAAAAAAAAAGAGTATAAAAAGAGAGAGAGAGAGAGAGAGAGAGAGAGAGAGAGAGAGAGATATTGATAGAGATAAAGAAGCAGATCCCATCTTTTTCTCATTTCATCAACGCATAAAGAGATTTTCATGATATCGGTTTTTATCGATCCTAACTCACACATTTTGTTATCTATGCGATCACTAACGTATTCCTCTGATGAACACGAAACACGGAATTTAAAGAATTTTATCACGGCTCGCTCGATAATATAAGGGATTCCTTTTTTAACGAACATTCTACGCACACACCCACGCACACGCACGCATATATCTAAATTGTATTAGACTTAACAAATCGATGGTTTAAAAAAAAAAAAAAAAAAAAAAAAATAAATAAATAAATAAATAAATAAATAAATAAATAAACAGAAAAATATCCTAAAAAGGGGATTTTTGACATAATACTGTATGATAATACTTTTACTCATAACTATGATAATACTTTTACTCATACTCATAATACTTTTTGACATAATACTGTATATATCACGAGCGTATATCTACGTGAACTTAAAAAAAGAAAAGAAAAAAAAAAAAAAAGAAAGAAAGAAAAGGAACAAATAAAAGAAAAGAAAAAGAAAAAAGAAGAAGAGAAGAGAAAAAGAAAGGTCTTTAGTTGAAACGCGATTAGAGTGTTGTTTCGTGCGACTCGTATTATTCTTAGACGGTCGTCGATCCAATTAGGTTTGCTTTGACTTGGAGAATACTGCTTTAGACTCGTTTTCTCTCTCTCTCTCTCTATCTATCTATCTATCTATCTATTTCTTTCTCTCTCTCTTTCCCCTCGCACATACACACACACACACACATAGACACACATCATCCCTATTTCTTTCTCTTTCTCTTTAAAAGGAACTTCTCGACAGCTGGAATCCAGGACTATACACGTTGTTCCTCGCGTGGAAACGCACGTGCGCTGCACGGACTAATGCTAATGAGCGTAGTATAGAGAGAGAGAGAGAGAGAGAGAGAGAGAGAGATAGAGAGGAGAGAGAGAGAGAGAGACTACTCGTCTCGTAATTGACTGAGAAGTGCGAGCACGCACGGTCTATAATACCGCCATCACCCCCCCCCCATCGTTCCTTTTCCTACGTACAACATCCCCCCTCCCCCGACTTCTCCCTCTTTTCCTCTGTCTCCTCACCAATCCCCTCTCTCATCCAACTAGCCAACCCCATTCCATCGTTTACCGTATACGATCTAGATCACGACGTTTCTTTTTCTTACGCGTTGTGATCGGATCTCGTCCGATTGACATTGATCCACGTTCAATCATTTTAGGCTTATTTTCTTTTTTTTTTTTCTAACTTCTCATGTTCTTCTATCTTCTTCTATCTTCTACTTCTACTTCTACTTCTTCTTCTTCTTCTTCTTCTTCTTCTTCTTCTTCTTCTTCTAACTTGTAGGTGGTTCCTGTCCTTTCTTTTATCTTTTTTCTTTCTTTTTTTTTTCTTTTTCTTAATCCTCGAAGTTTTCATCTCGATTTTTCACAGGAGTAATCTTCAAGACTCGATCGATAGGATCGAACGAGAGAGGAAAAGGGCTTCTACTCGCCGGAGATCGAGTTTCCTTTTCTCTCTCTCTCTCTCTCTCTCTCTCTCTCTCTCCTCCTTCTTTTTCTTTTTCTGTCTCTCTCTCTCTTTTTTTTTTTACTCTCCCCTTTCCCATTGAAGACGAGTATGCAGAAATGCGAACGAGAAAGGAACGTAACTTCCATCTTCGTTTCATTTTTTTTTTCTTTCCTTCTTCTTCTTTTTTTATTTTTTTTTTGTTGGATAGGTTGAAGAAAAACGAGATAGCAGAACGAGACGAGAGTTGACTTCTTCCATCGTGGTTCAACGATTTCAAGTGGGATCACGGATTGGTTTCGCATGTCGCAGGGACCACGAGAGGTTAGAAGAATCCTCATTTACAAATAATTAAGATCGTTAAGATATCTTAAACGTTATCTCGAAACGCTAATCGACCCCATCGATACGATGAACAGTACGCATGAAAGGGTTTCCCCCCTCCCTCCGCCCTTTGAGTCAGTAATAAATATTTTAGGGATTGGCTTCGGTATATCTGAACGATAAAAAGAAAGAAAGAAAAAAGAAAAGGAACAGAATGAAAAGAAATGAAATAAATAACAATTCTTACAAACGTATACCACCCCCCCCCTCCCTACTACCCACCAAATACTCTACCCACCCACCGGTCCCGTATTTGACTTCGCCAAATTACAAAGAATAACCCGATTTATATGATAATTGTTAATATCGAATAATATTCCTAACGAATTCGAGCGAATCGTTTCAATTGGAGACGAAAAGGGCGGGGTAGGGAGTGGAGGGGGTGGGATGGGGGGAGGGTAAAAAGAGTCATCGATAAAACGTTGAAGTGTATTCGAATACGTGAGATATTAAATGGGACGAGCGTTTATGCTTAACATATTTGTTTTTCGTTTTCTCTCTCTCTCTCTCTCTCTCTCTCTCTCTCTCTCTCTCGCTCTCTTTTTGTTGCTCGAATTTAACCGTAAAATTATATACCGACTAAATTATTTCAAATATATTATTTTCGAGAGATCCGAACGTGCAAACGGACAAATAATCACGAATCACAAAAACACAAATAATATATGTAAACGACAGAAACGCAAATACGAAGGACCTTCAATCTAAGGGGTTTTTAGATTTAGACGTAAGATCCTGATCGTAGATTTTACGAAATGGGGTAGTACACATTATTCGAAGCGTGAGATATCGCGTTTCGGCGATCGAAAGAAACACTATCGTGCTTAGGATTCTCTACACCCACCACAACAGGAGAACGATCGTCAGTCACGAGAGAGACACAGTCCTCGAACAAAGGGCCCATTGTATTTCGAACTACTACTGGCTATCAAAATTCGATAACGGCCAATCGATGATATATTTTCACTCAACATATATATATACACACACATACATACATTCGCATATACGTACGTACACGTGTATGCGAATATACATAGAGATAAGACTGAAGTTACGATAAAAGATGACGACAAAATCCAATCGTTTTATCACGGACGACGACGTGTAGTAACGGCGGTAACACAACGACGACAACAACAACAACAACAACAACAACAACGACGACGACGACGACAACAACGACAACAACAACAACAACACACAACGCGACACGTACGATCGACCTTACACGTCGATTCATTCCCACACGCGTTTATTAAACGCGCACACATACATACGCGTACGCGTAACAACGTAACACACGCACGCATGCACGCACGCGTGTACGCGCGCGTAGTACGAATGTTTTTTCTTTTTCTTTTTTTACATGCTACCACCACCACTCTCTAACGGATATACGCGAGAAACGCGAGATCGGAAGGTGAGGATAGATAGAGAGAGAGAACGCGAATCGATGTGTGCCAAGGTGACTGAAGCCTTCGTCGATCTTTGTCAGAAAAAAAGAAAAAGAAAAAGAAATAAGAAGAAGAAGAAGAAGAAGAAGAAGAAGAAGAAGGAAAAAAAAAGAAGAAAATATTCTCCTCGTTGATTTTCTTTTTTATTTCTTAGAAATATTTCTTATTGTGATTTCTGAATCTCCAAGGTTTTAGTTCCACTGCTTGGAAAGGATAACTATCTCTGTCCCCCCTCCCCCCACTCTCTCTCTCTCTCTCTCTCTCTGTCTTTCTTTCTTCGTCCTACTCGGGATAAAGAGCGTTCCAAGTGAAAAATTCGTGTTGGCCTAGTGTCGAAGCTCAACCGGCTCGGCGCGTGCGGCCGAGCGTAAAATCGGATAACGTTAGAGACCTTTTCGAGGGTAAATAATGCACGGCTTTTGACGGACGGATCAAGAAACGATATGTAGCAGAATTTACGAGAGCTTTCTGAAAAGAGAAAGAGAGGAGGCTAGGAAGGGAGGGAGGGATAAAGATAGACAGAGAAAGGCGAGGAGAGAGAAAGAGTGAGTGAGAGAGAGAGAGTTCGATCTCGGTCCCTCGATGTCTAACCAAAATAAATGAAAAAAGGAGGAGGAGGAGGAGGAGGAGGAGGAGAAAAAAATCGTCGACGAAAGGGACGTCGTGAAAGTTTACAAATCAACGCTTCGAAACCGTCGCGCCTCCCCTTCCATAGAGAGTGTATGTCTCTAATAAAATGATTTCGAGAAACAAAGCGCCGATTAAAACGGTTTTCGTTGAATGGTAGAGGCAGTGGTTGTAGGAGTAGTAACAGTAGCAGCAGCAGTAGTAGCAATAATAGTAGTAGGTAGGTAGTAGTAGAAGTAGTAGTAGTAGTGGTAGTAGTAGTAGTAGTAGAAGTAGTAGCAGTAGTAGTAGCAGTAGTAGTAGCGTAGTAGTAGTAGTAGTAGTAGCAGTAGTAGCAGTAGTAGTAACAGCAACGGCGGTAGTAGCGGCAGCGGTAACACGCGAGAGGTAAATGAAAAGCCGGCTGTGTGCGGCTGATTCATTACATCATCCGTGTTTCCCGTGGACTAATTAACATCGTCGTTGTATTCGAGAGATCCAAGCCCGGATTGCGTGGAGACTCTCGTCGGATAGTCGCGGTCGTTATAACGCACGTGAAAAGGACAAAATGTCTTATATATTGGGGTAAGGGAGAAATAACTGTATGTTCAGTGTTGGCGACACGTTCGACGTTGTAAACGCACGAGTTTTGAATGAAAAATAGGTATAGATGGTATAGGTGTCGGTAGAGGCTGTCGAAGTTTACCGGAAACGCTGTTTTACCTTTGGTTCCGAATTGGAGGTCTTCATCTTCTTGGCCGGAGGAGGACTGGCCGCTGTGTCCATGGCCTCCTCGGCCGGCGTAGTTAGGGGTGGTCCCGGTACGGAGGCCACCTTGGTCTGTTCCGGCTTGGCCGGGGCCCCGGCCGCCGTTGCGCTGGCCGGACTCGGCGGAGGACAGGGCGCCGCGGCGCTAGTCGCCGGTGGCCCGGCTCCTTGCGATACAGAAAAGCCCGTCCTAGAGCTAGGCGGTGGTCCCTGAGTCTGTTGTGGCGCCGTAGCCGCCGGCGTAGGTCCCTGCGACTGGGTTGCCTGTCCCGCCGAGTTCTGGCTCTGAGGTGCCGGGGGCCTCGCCGTTCCGTTCATCTCCGGTTTCGATTGTTGGGGCGCGTGATTGTTCTGCGGTTTCTCGTGCTTGTCACGAGCCTTTTCACGGCGATGTCCGCTCGAGCCGCGCTTCGAGCCAGCCGCCGAGGACTGCGCGTTACCGGTCCCGGTCGCCGAGGCCGGCGAATGGCTGGGTTTAGATTTGTTCGAGGAAGACGATTGTCCGGTAGCACCGGCCTGACCGGCCGTGGCACCGCTACCACCGCCGCCGGCACCACCGGCACCACTACCACCACTACCACCACTACCAACACCACTTCCACCACCGGCACCACCACCACCACTACCACCACCCGCACCACCGCTGACGCACTCCGAATTTTGTGAGTTTTGACCGACGGAGGAGGAGGTTGTAGAGCCCGACGTAGCCGAGCCCGACGTTGAGCCCGACGATTGGGACGATCCGTTGTTGCTATCCTGGGACGAGGCCGTACCGTTGATCTCGTTCGACTTAACGATCTCGTGCTTGGCCTCGCTGCTCTTAGTTCCGGGCTTCGTACGCTTGATCTTCATCTTGAGGCCCTTGTCGACGGTCGCCGAATGTTCAACGGCCATCTTGCCGGGATTTCCGGCGTTACCGTGTACCACGGCGTTTACCCCGCCCACCACCGTCGCGGACCCCTGCTTCCCTCCCGTAACTAGCTGCTGCACCTGCGAAGAGGTCGAACCGTTGCTCGTCTGATTGTTACCAGTACCGTTGTTGTTACCGCCGATTACGACGATCGGCCCGTTCGCCGTAGGTCCGTTGCCACCTGAGCCTAAGCTACAGGGGCTTTGGGCTCGGCCGTTTCCCGAATTACCGACGACGCAACCACCACCGGCAGCACCACCGGACGAGGAAGAGTTCGAAGAGGAGGAGGACGACGACGAGGACGAGCCTGAGGAGGACGACGACGAGGACGACGAGACGTTAGACGAGTTAGACGAATTCGAATTGGACGATAACGAGGACGATGACTGATTATTAACCGCGTTCGATACTACGCCGGACGATACGACTCCGGATACCGAGTTGGACGAGTTAGACGAGTTCAATGCCGACGCTGAGTTTTGTAGATGATGATGATTCGGATTATTCGTGGCCGATGCTGCCGAGGCAGGCGTAGAAGCCATGCCTGTCCCCGAGGAGCTCAGTTTCTCGTCCCTCGTCTTCTCAATGTCCGCATCAAGATCGATTATAAGATCTCCTATGCCAATGTCCCATTCGTTGTCGTCGTACTCGAAGTTGTTGGTCGCATTAGTCGCGGCCGGATCCAGCTCACCGGCGTTAGCAGCCACCGTGCTTGTTTTAGCCTCGCGCTGTTGGCACGCACTGCTAGACGACAACGACGACGACGACGACGACGAGGAGGAGGAGGAGGAGCAGGAGGAGGAGGATGAGGTAGAAGAGGAGGATGAACCGGACGAAGAAGAGATAGAGGTGATAGAGGGGTTGGAGGAGGACGTAGGCGCGGCTACCGCTGCTCCTGACTTGTCTCGACCTTGATGATGATGATGATGATGGTGATGATGGTGATGATGATGATGATGGTGGTGATGCCGATGATGATCTCTCCCAACCGTGTTACGCTCTTGCCTTCTCTGACTACCACCGTTGTTGTTATTGATATTACTTCCTATACTGCCGCTGCTACTGCCACTGCTGTTGCTACTGAATCCGCTGTTGTCGTTGTTGTTGTTGTTGTTGCCTCCACCGTTACTACTACTACTACTACTACCACCACCGCTGTTGCTGCCACTGCTGCTATTGCTGCTGTTGCTGTTAAGGCTACCGTTGTTGCCGTTGATGTTGCCAACGTTGCTGCTGTGGTTGTTGTTGTTGTTGCAGTTGTTGTTGTTGTTGTTGTTGATGCTGCCGTTACTACTAGCACCACCACCACCGATACACGGGGATGGTCCTTTGCGGTTAACGTTAGGGAGGCGACCGCCTAGTGGCGTGGTCGCCATGCCCTTGGAAACGTTTCCCCGGCACCCGCCAGCCTGATCACCGACTGCCCGCCTTTTCTCACGGATCCCGAATAATGGCAGCGCGAGCGACACGCGTACGTTTTACCCCGACCACCGCCCGCGAGACGCGCCTCGTCCATCGAACACATCACTTACCCCGCGGCTACTCCTTCGGTGTTCTCGATATCCAAACAAAACCCGCGCGCGCACTTCTCTCTCTCTCTCTCTTTTACTTTTTTTCTCTCTCTCTCTCTCTCCCTCTTTCTCTCTCGCTCTCTCTCTCTCTCTCGCTCTCTCTCTCTCTCTCTCTCGCTCTCTCTCTCTCTCTCTCTCTCTCTCTCTCTCTCTCTCTCTCTCTCTCTCTCTCTTTCTACACAACAGCAACTCTTTCTTTTTTTTTTTGCGCAAAAACACCTTTTTACACACCTCCTTCTCTTCTTACTCTCCCCCTCTTGTGATTCCGTTGATATATATATATATATGTATATATGTATATATAAATATACATATACATATATATATATATATATATATTTATATATTTATATATTCGAATTTATATGTTACATATATCCTGGATAATCCCAAACCTTTTTAGATCCAACGTATAGACTCCTTTGCACCATCGACACATCAAAACACTGCTGATTACGCCCTCAACGGGGCCACGAACACAGGGTCACCAACTATCACGACACATCACCGACACTAACTCGACGAATCTTATTTCGAATTCCTTTTTCCCCTCTACGGTGTTATCCGATAACTCCAGAGATATCTGGGAGCTTCGCCAAGATTGCTCGAGATCCCAGCCACTTTTAATTCCTTCCTTCCGTCCTTCCTTCCTTCCTTCCTTCCTTCCTTCCTTCCTTCCTGGATTCACAACAGTCGGTCCATTTTTGTTTCTTTCTTTCTTTCTTTCTTTTTTTTGTTTAGTCACCGGTCACGCGATTCCTCTAAGTTCTTCCTTCCATGCCGAGTTAAACCACGTTTCGTAGTGGGTCGAATCTGTAACAAGACGGAGAAAACGGGCTTCGTCATTACTCGGGGAAATTTTGTTTGTAAAAGCAAGATTATCGGGTAAACAAGTATTATGCTCGTAAACGTTTGATGTATTATCAGTAAACCACGTATTAACTTCGAAAGACATCCTTTGTAGTTATATCGCGATCATAAACAACGCTGCCTTCAAGATAAAGTCGCGGATGGGGCTTTTGGGTGACGGCCAATAATCAACGACCACGTCGTTTAACAGTATTCAAGAGAGAGAGAGAGAGAGAGAGAGAGAGAGAGAGAGAGAGAGAGAGAAAGAGAGAAGCAGAAAGAGAGAGAGAGAGAGAGAGTCCAAAGAGTATATGTCCGCGTACAATAAAGTAGCTTGTTAGCCGTGGATTCGATGTAATTACGTGTTTAGAAAGCAACCCTTCCATGATCTGCCTACTTCCCTTTATTTTTCTCCCCTCCCCTCCCTCTCTCTCTCTCTTTCTCTCTCTCTCTCTCTCTATCTATCTATCTATCTCTCTCTCTCTCCCAACCTCTTCTTCCTCGTCTACAAATTGGTATTCCCACTTAGAGAGGAATTCGTGTCAGGGAACGATTAATTTTACCGGCGGCATTTTGGCCACCGTCCAAACGTTCGTTCGGCATCGGAGACGGCTCGGCCGCGCGAGAAAGACCAACCCTTCCCCCGCCTCCACCCGCCCTTCATCACCACCACCACCACCACCACCACCACCACTACTACTACCACCCAAATCATTTCCATCGGCATCCTCCTCTCTTCCTTTCTTTCTATCCCCTCGACCGCGAGAACTCAACCTCCACCCCCCCTCTCTCGCGGTTATATACACGCTAACTACTGACCATCGATCAGCTGTCCAACAGTCAGCTTGTTCTCTCTCTCTCTCTCTCTCTCTCTCTCTCTCTCTCGCTCTCACACAAACAGTTTCTCTCCCCCCTCTCTCTTTCTCTTTACTAATTTATGTGGACGTTAACCGGTGGACGGTTTACCGTTAAACACTACTCCATTCAACGACCAAGATGATGTTTCTCTTCCTTTAGGAGATTAGTCTTTCGACCAACCCCTCCCTCCCCCCCCCTGTGCTCTATTGTTCCGGAAGTAGCTTCGAGAATTTACCCTTTTAGAATCGGACGTTATACCACCATTTGACGCTTGACAGATATACACACTCGTTGTAATTAATCACTAGACGGTACTCGATCCCTACTTGATCAAACGCACGAAGGACACGAATTCGATCGAAAGAAATTTTCATCGTTTCGTTGCGGATCGTTGCTTTATTTTTTCTTTCTTTCTTTCTTTTTTTTTTTTTTCTTTTTTTGAACTCCTTCGTCCTTTCACAAGGAACAACGAGATAGATGAAAGGTGTAGAAAGATGAGATAAAAACTTTCGAATTCTTTCGATGTTCAATGGAATTAGAACGACGATCGTTCGTTCGTTCGTTCGTTCGGCTCGGTCGGTGAAGAAGGTCATTGAAGGAGGCGGAGGAGTAGGGGGGGAGAGAAGGGAGAGACGCAATCCAGCAGGTTGTCCTTCGCTATATCGGTAAAGAGCGATTCCATGAATGGAGATTGACGACATGCCTGAGAGAGAGAGAGAGAGAGATAGAGAGAGAGAGAGAGAGAGAGAGAGAACAATTGGTAAACCCAAACTATTTGCTCTCCTGTTCCACAACGCTCGCTTCCGGTAAACCTCGATCTCCGTAATGACATCAATGAAGGTCTGTCTATCCCCGTCACCCCCAACCATTTCAGACAGAGTTTACTCCAATATTCGATTGGTACACGGTTTTCACCCGTGGGATTTCATTGTTAAGACCCGATACGACGATAGAAGGGGAGAGACGTTAGGAAACGTATTTCAATCGGTATGATAATATCATCGCCACGCAAAAGTGCTTTATAACACGCACTATCGCTGTTGCTTCTTCTCCCCCGTTCTCCTCGGTTACTAGAGTACTACTACTACTACTACTATTACACTGCAAGAATTTCGATCGTACTATTTTTAATACCTAACATTGTATACCTATTACATTCTTAATACACTCTTAGATACGAACGTATATATATATAAAAAGAAAAGAACATAGTACCACTCTCATCTTTAACAAAATTGATTGAATTTTTACAGACGACATATCGAAAAGATATATCAATGATTAACGTCAATGATCGACGAAATCTTTTCAAGAAAACATTCCGTTAGATTTCGCTTTGGCGCGATATTGATGTGTTAAATAAATAAATTGCTTTCCTTATCGATACACACGT
>OU426858.1:3985468-3987968 GCA_911387685.1 Dolichovespula media
GTTTATATGCCTTCGTAATTTTCAAGTCACACATTATATATTTTATATATATATATATATATATATATATATATATATATATATATATTTTGTTTCATTTATTTCTTTCATATTCGAAATAGTGAACTAAAGTTAGTTCGTGTACGGGAGGGAAAATTTTTCTAAGTAAAACTCCATGTGGCAAACTACATCTAAGTTATTTCAAAAGTCAATTAGTCTTTTTCAAGACCTTTTAGACTAATCGATTTTTTTTATTTCCTTATTTTGTTCCCTTCATTCTTTTCCTTTTTTTTTTTTTTTTTTTTTTTTTTTAACGAGATTTAGCAGAATAACGAAGCCTAGCAAGTCTCTAGAAAGAGTAAATGATTTTCTATTTCTTTTATTTCTTTTCTCTCTCTCTTTTTTTTTTTTTTAATCGTCTACAAACTTTCGATCCACCCCCTGTAGAAGTTATGCTTGATGTATTATAATTACCCCAGTACACGTAAGGGTATATAACTTTCACATTATATCTCTTTTTTTTTTTTTTATTGTACGTAAATAAAATAAAAATTATGATTGAAGAGGGTTAACGAGTAAAAAGAATGAAGCACGATATTTTTAAATATCAGTAGAAAGGGGAAAAAAAAAGGGAAGAAAAGAAGTTTTCATAAAAATCTACGATACGTTGAGGGTGTTTTCATCTCCCCCCCCCTCTCTCTCTCTCTATCTCTCTCGTTCTATCTATTTACCAACGAAAAAGTATGTATTACCTCGAGCCATTCACCTCAGCCACAAAATTTATATACATATACATATACATATATATATATATATACACTCACATACAGATATACATACACACACACAGCATACGCTTTGAATAATTCGAGGAGAAAGATAAAGAAAAAAGAGAAGCTCTGACGTCTACTTTCCCGCGTTTCTTTTTTTCTTTTTTGCTTTTCTTTTTTCTTCCTCTTCTTATTTTTTGCCGTGAACGTCCGTATCACACAGCTTAGCTTGACTCCTCTCTCTCTCTCTCTCTCTCTCTCTCTCTCTCTCTCTGGCTTAACATTTACTTCCACAACCGGTGGCACGTTGCGTGATACGAAATTACAAGAGGTAGATAATTATTATGCAGCTGTCACCGGACTCGGTGTAATGTAAAAATAAAAATAAAAAAAAAAATAATAAAAAAGAATAAAAAAATAATAAGAAATAAAAAGTAAAAAAGAAGAAGAAGAAGAAGAAGAAGAAGAAGAAGAATAATAATAATAATAATAAGTTAAGAAAAGAGATATCTTGCCGCTGGGCTTCTTCTTCCAAGAGAAATGTGAATCCTCATCATCCAAATAAATTCATTGAAACGAGATCGAGCGCGATTTTATACGTCGACTCGTTATAATCATGTTAACCGATAAAGAGATTAAAGAAATTATAAGAGATTATAAGGGATTATAAGGGAAGATACTCTCTCGAAGGTATTATCCTTCTCCTCCTCTTCCTCTTCTTCCCCTCTTTCTCCTTCCTCCTCCTCCACCTCCTGTTCCCGTTCCTTCCCTTCTCCTTTTTCGACTACTTCGTTCGAACGTAAAATGCACCTTCGCGAGAGTTAGCAGATTTTCTTGTAAATTCGCAAATTTATGGCCGATTCTCGCGGTGTACAACTATGGGGACGGGGTGCGCGGGGTAGGATGGAAGGGGGGAGGGAGGTGACACGAAACTATAATATATAAGTGGAGAGTAACGCAGCCTTGAAATCGTATTCGTTTGCGAGCCGGTTTCGTGCTCGGACCGTCCTACTACTTACTCTACCTTATAGCTACTAGTTTCCACAGACGTTATCATTAACTCGTTACGAAGCTGAATAATGTGCCAACAGTTGTATTCTAATGTCTCCTTTCAACATACTCTCTCTCTCTCTCTCTCTCTCTCTCTCTCTCTCCCTCTTTCTCTTCCCCCCCTCGACCCACCCACTTACCCTCCCTCTCTCTCTCTCTCTCTCTCTTTCTCTCTGGCGCGCGCACTTTTTTCTATCCTTCTCCGTTTAAGCCGATAAACGACGTTACATCGAAAACACGATTACGTTATACGCAAAAATTTCATGGAATTACATCGGCCATATATACCGTAAAATATCAAATCGTTTATGAAGGAAAACTTCGTAATTACGAACATAATCGTTAATCAATGCAGATAAGAAATACTCCTTCAATAGAGCCGACTAAAAGGTATCCGTTCGTTAAGATTAAAATTATCGTTGGATCGTACGACTTTCCCCAAAAAAAGAAAAAAAAAAAGAAAAGAAAAAAAAAAAGAAAAAAAATGAGAAAAAGGAAGAATAAATAAATTAATTAATTAATTAATAAATAAATAAATAAATAAATAAATAAAAAAGGGTCAATCTAATTATCGTTTATAATCGTTCTTTATTTCCTTCTTTCTATCGTTCCTCGATCATTATTATAAATTTAATCCTTTAGGAAAATGATGTTTTCGTAATCGAGATAAATCGTGAAAT
>OU426858.1:3989433-4006933 GCA_911387685.1 Dolichovespula media
TAGCCGAAGACCATACCCCACAACCATCTATACTTATTTTATTGGACTACGAAGGAACATTGAATGGAAGCGAAAAGGATATGGTTGTGCTGGTCTGGTGGTAGTGGTGGTGGTGGTGGTGGATGACGAGGTGGTTAGGGGGAGGAGGAGGTGGAGAAGGATGAGAGAGTCGAGTAGAGCAGTGATAGAAGAGAGAGAGAGAGAGAGAGAGAGTCCAAAGGAACGGAAGGGCAGGGCGTCTCTTACCTGACAAGTCCTTTCTTTTGTCCCTATCCTTGCATCCTTCCTTCCTTCCTTCCTTCCTTCCTTCCTTCCTTCTTTTTCTTTTCCCTTTTCCTTTTCTTTTTTTCTTTCCTTCCTTTTATTTCCTTCCCTTCTTCCTTTTTTGTTTTTTTCCTCAACTTTTTGTTTTTTTATTTTTTTTCTTGTTCCAAGGCGAACCGCACCGTATCTACCGTCTCTCTCTCTCTCTCTCTCTCTCTCTCTCTCTCTCCCCCCAACCTTCCTCCTCCTCCTACTCTTTTCTTTTCTATTCCTTCTTCTTTTTCTCTATCGCCCGGAGCTCCCTCTCCTTTTCGTCCTTTTCTTTTTATTCTCATTTCTTTTTATTTCTCTTCGTTCTTTTCTTTTCATTCTTTATTTCTTTCACTTCTCTCTCTTCTCTCTCTCTCTCTCTCTCTCTCTCTCTCTTTCTCCCCCCCACTCCTTTTTCTATCTCTCTTTCTCGTTTTACCAATTTATTTGCCCTCTCAAAGATCGTTTCCGATCTTCAAAAACCACATTTACGATTATTCGCGAACTCTCTGCAAACTTCGTAATTTATTCGACCGAACTTCTCTCTCTCTCTCTCTCTCTCCCTCCCTCTCTCTCTCTCTTTCATTGCCAACGACTCCCTCTCTTTTTCACGTTACTCTGCATTGTTTTAACCGAGCATTGTACCGACTCGTTCGGTCCTCTCCTTCTCCCATTGCTTTCTTCATTCTCACGCTCAATTTCGTGTCCCTACGTTCTTCCCTGCCTCCCTACCTCCCCCCAATCCAACCCAACCCAACCCAACCCAACCTATCCCTCTCACCCTCTCCCAGTTCGCCCCCCGACTCCTCCTTCTCTCGTCCTCCTACTACTACGTCCATTCCCTTTTTCTCTCTTCTACGTCTCGTCACAATGATCCCCGTTTCTTCCTTCGGGAAAAGCCACGTTTACGTTCATGTTATGACGGTGTCTTTGTGTGAGAGTAAAAAGAAAACAAAAAATAAATAGAAAATCAAATCAAATTCATAATTTGATTTACACCTCTCGCACGCCGTCGCGTCGTCCCACTTTCTCGTTCGTTTGCTACGCAATTCGTACGATCCACGCGTGTCCTCCCTCCCCCCTTCAACCTCCTCCACCCCTACCCACCCTTTAACAAACTTCAACTTACTTCGCGCGATATTGAATTTTCTCTCGTGAAAAAAGAAAATAAATAAATAAAAAGAAGGAAAAAGAGAAAGAGGAAGAAGATGGGGGCGAAGAAAAAGCGTTCGACGAGGAAAGAAAATAGGAAGAGAGAGAGAGAGAGAGAGAGAGAGAGAGAGAGAGAGAGAGAGAGAGAGAGAGAGAGAGAGAGAATGAAAACGACGAGATTTATATCCTCTTACGTTCGAGCTAAGCGTGCTGAATATCCACCATTTTCAACATTTATATGTATCAGGTTTATCGTTTGAAAATCTCGGTTCTAATCGGCCATCTTTCCTCCATCTAACGCCGTCGCGATCTCTTCGTCTTTACTACATCCTTTCCCCCGCCCCCGCCCCCTCTCTCTATTCGCGTTCGTTTTCTTTCCTTATATCTGTTCTAATCGACCATCTTTCCCCTATCTAACGTCGTCGAGATCTCTCCCTCCCTCTCCCTCCCTCTCTCTCTCTCTCTCTCTCTCTCTCTCTCTCTCTTTCTCCTTCTTTCTGTATCTCTGCATTCGTTTTCTCTCCGGGTAAAAGACTCGGCGCATCCGTTCCAGTGCGAAGGGCCCACCCAGTTGGTATGCCGTTACGTACTTTGAGACGGGAATCTCTGGCAAATGAGCTAAAAGGAGGCTGTATACGGATACTACTGGCATGTTGGCTTTAATCGTTCCTTAGAAAAACTTTGGAATTCCACGCGCGAACGACAAGATTCCCGAGATGAGTTGTTCTCTCTCTCTCTCTCCCCCCCTCTCCCCCCTCTCTCCCTCTCTCTTTCACTCTCTTTTCTCCCTGTTTCTCTATCTATCTCTATCCGTCCCTTTCTTTTTCTCCTCTTATCCATCTTCTTATTCTTTTTATTCTTCTTCTCCTTCTTCTTTTTATTGTTCTTCTTTTTATTCTTCTTCTTTTTCTTTCTACTTCTTCTTCTTCTTCTTCTTCTTCTTCTTCTTCTTCTTCGTTCTCTCCTTCTTGCGATGATGCCTCCTTTTTCAATTATCTCGAATCTCGAAGATACGTCGAGCAGGTCTCGAATCGCTTCGCGTAAATCAAATCGCCCCGTGTCTTTTCTTTCTTATAAATTGCCTTCGCATTTTTCGCATTTATCTCATTTGCCCTCGTATACAACAATTCGTCCTGTGATACGAGAGAGAGAGAGAGAGAGAGAGAGAGAGAGAGAGAGAGAGAGAGAGAGAGAGAGAGAGAGAGAGAGAGAGAGAGAGAGAGAGAGAGAGAGAGAGAGAGAGAGAGAGAGAGAGAGAGAGAGAAGGGAGGGTTGGGTGTGAGGGAGAAAAGAGTATCTATAATATGTATATATATTTAGATATTTACAATTTCATGTGAAATACATACATACATACATACATACATACATACATACATACATACATACATACATAGATAGATAGATAGATAGATAAATCATTCGGTTTGAAATATATGTATGATAATTTTCCGTCATATATCGAATAAAAAAGAATCGTCGGGTGGAACCGCGGGACATTCGATTATTTTAAACAGTTCGCGTCACGGTAAAAAGAAAAAAAGAAAAAGAAGAAAAATATTGACAAATCATCGGGATCGGGGCATGCGTATCATATGCGATCGTATGTGTGTGTGTGTGTATGCTAGGGGGAAAAAAAAAGAATAATAAAAAGGAAGGCAAAAAGTAAGGAAGGAAGGTACAGGAGGGAGGATTTCGTAAGAGGAAAAAAAGGGTAAGGGATCGTTTTTTTATCTCTCGAAATACTCTATTAGCCTTGTCAACTTCTCGAGAGCTAAGAAAATAATCCCCATATATATATATATATTTTTTTTTTTTTGAGGGCCGCGTATACATTCTCCTCTTCTATTTTTTTCCTCCTCTCCTCGACTCGCTAATCGTTAGTCGACATTTTCGACGTGTACTTTCCGAATGAGTGAACGAGAGAATGAAAGAACGATTGATAGTCGAGAAAGAGAGAGAGAGAGAGAGAGGGGGGGGGAGGGAGACGTTTTCGAGCGTGTCATTTGATACGCGGCCCCTTGTCCCGTCACATTAGGGTGACAAATATCTATTTCGAGGATCGTATCTACTAAACAACTCGTATACGTCGAATTCGCTTTTATACTTTCACCCTCTGTCTCCTTCGAATCTTCCGTCTTCCACAGAAAACCCCCAACGGAGTTACGTGCGAGATGCGTTCTAAGATTGAAGCATAGGAGAGAAAGAGAGAGAGGAGAGAAAGAGAGAGAGGAGAGAAAGAGAGAGAGAGAGAGAGAGAGAGAGAGAGAGAGAGAGAGAGAGAGAGAGAGAATCAAAGCAGAACTGGCGTCTCTCCTTCCGTCCTTCTTCTTCTCCTTAGCTCCGGTACTCTTCGTTGAGGGGGATGAAGAGGACTTGGTGCGGGGTGTTTCCTAGCAACCCACCAAACCGCTCGAGGGTAGTCGGCCAGTGACGTAACCGCAAACCTCGGCACCCTAGCTTTTTTTACTCTCTCTCTCTCTATCTCTCTTCCTTTCTCTCTCTCTCTTTCACTGTCTCTCTCTGTCTCTCTGCTTCACTCGAGTTCTCTCATACGTTCTAACTAAAAGAGAAAGAGAGAGAGAGAGAACTTCCTGATCTATTTCGACCACAATTTTACATCTTATCCGATCCGACTTAACGTTTTGCTAGAACGTTTCGCGGTTAAACGTTATACAGGAGCACAACCTGTAAAGACCCTTTTCGGATAATCGTAGAATCAACGATTTCGAAGAAAAACGACGTCCAAAGAGTATCCTCCTCCTCCTCCTCCTCCTCCTCCTCCTCCTCCTCCTCCTTCTTCTTTTTCTTCTTCCTCTTCTTCTTTCTCTTCCTTCTCCTCCCAAGTGATTTATCATCTCTCCCCGCAAACGTACAGTCCGGGAATACGATGAAATCTATCGAGTGCCGATATTCGTTCGAACTGTACGTACGTATGTACGTACGAACGAACGAACGAACGAATGAACGAATCGTTCGAGCGTAAAATGAAACGATTACCAAGGCGCAATAATTTCTGAAGAATAATGGCATCTCTGAGAAAACGCCATTCCAACTTATTACAGCTAAAGGAACCGGTGCTAAGAATAATATGTACCAATGACGAGGATAGGAGGAGAGGCGCGCATTGACGGTCGCGCGCGCGCGCGCGCGCACGTTAGATTTGTTGCGTAAGAATATATATATATATATATATTCAGCGTTTGAAATCTTTGGTTAAGGAAATCGTTATGGATAGATACCGTTTCGTTACTTATATACAAGTTGGATATTTATCTACGTTACGTACGTACGCACGTACGTGATGTATTATCTACCTATATGGGGGAAAACTGGGAACGATTTTTCATAGTCGAGTTAAGTTGTTAATCTTCTGTTCTAAAATGGAATATCGAATGAATCGAGAACGATTCTCTTTTAGGAACTTCATTCGATCGAGGATAATTAATTATCCTACTCTTTTCTCTCAATCTCTCTCTCTCTCTCTCTCTCTCTCAATCTCTCTCTCTTTCCCTCTCTGTTTATCTCGCGTACCGTTTGTACCTACATCTCTCACGAGAGAAACGTAATATATTATTAGCGAACACGCGACGACTGTATTTCCACGATTTAATGCACTCGGTAACGCAACGGTACGCTTCGCCGAAGGAAAAACTTCGGCCTACTCAATGCAAATCGCATTAAGATCTGATCTCCAAGCTTTAATACTCCGCTTGGCTTTACTCGGCTTTAACCTATGTTTGTATGTATGTATGTATATATATATATATATATATATATATATGTACGTACGACGTACAACCGTACTCCTCTACTTATTTCTCTCGGGTGCACACTTTGCTACTACCGGGAATTACCTTAGAAATTTTTACGTCGACGATCTCTCTCTCTCTCTCTCTCTCTCTCTCTCTCTCACTCTTTCTCTTTCTCTTTGTCGTTCCTTCTCAAAAATCTTACGGAAGAAGAGATTTTCTAAGGATCCCTTTTGATATCGTCGTCATTTTACGCGAAGAAAAATCGGATATACACGAGCTCGCTAAGGTAAGTTCCCTTTACTTTATCGACAATATGAACATTATCACGGAACGTAAGAAGATTGTCGCTAGAATTTTGCACGATATTACCCCGCCCCCACCTCATTCCCTCCATCCCCCCACTCCCCACCCCTTATCCTCTTCCAACTCCTTCTCTTCCCTGTAAAGGAAAAACTCATGAAACTCCCGTTATGTAGGATCAACGATTTCTATCGCAAAGGCGCAATGACACGTAGTGGTCTATAATAACGTTATATTGGACGATATCGAAAATAGTACAGATTCACGAAAGTATATATCCGAAAGGGCGTCTATCTCAAGAGAAGAAGCAACCCCTTTTACCGTTATATTTCTCTTCTTCCTTTTTTTTTTCTTCCATCCTACCTTCTTTCCATCGTTCGTTCCGTCCTTCCTTCCTTCCTTCCTTCCTTTTCCCTCTTTTTCGTCTTCTTCGTCTTCATCGTCATCTAGTCACAAACCCCCTTCTCTTTGGTCTAACATACGATAATAATACGTTATGCGCTCGGAGTACAGAGAAGATGGTAAGTACATACAACCGCCTAAGAGTAACGGCTATATTGAATTTCTGTCTGCGTAACAACCCCGGCAGGCTTTTAGTAGAGAAAGAGAGAGAGAGAGAGAGAAAGCCGAAGAGAAGGGTGAAGGATGGAGGAAGAGGGGCGAAGGGTGAGAGGAGGGTCGACTTCATTTCCGAGATCCTCGCGGTGGGTATACTGTAATACCGAGAGAACGAACGAACGAACGAACGAATGAACGAGTGAGAAAGAGAGAGAGAGAGAGAGAGAGAGAGAGAGAGAGAGAGAGACCGAGATTTAACGTACGTGTGTATGTGTGTTCTCTCTATCTCTCTGTGTGTGCGTGTGCGTGTGCGTGTGTGTGTTTGTATGAGCGACGAAGCTCTAGAGTGAGAGAGTGAGTGTATGTGTATTCGTGTGTGTTTGTATGTGCGACGAAGCTGTAGAGCGCGCGCGTGTGTGTGTGAGAGAGAGAGAGAGAGAGAGAGAGAGAGAAGCTGGATCGAAGTGGAAGAGAGGTTGAGACCCACTCTGTAGGTAGTCATCGGCGGAAGCACCCAACGATCCAGGCTCCTACGCCAATGTTCGGAAGCCGGGGAGCAGCTTTCGAGCTTTCTGACTCTATGGTAAATTATTTAGGGAGGGAAAAGAGACTCCGTGAGGTGTCAGAAGTTAATCCGATTAAAAAGTGAGAGTCGACGTTTTTAAGGAAAACTTTAGCCCAGCATCCATGTCGTCGTCATCGGTATATTTCCAACCTCTTTTACTTTATTCCTACCCGTACTCCTCCTCCTCCTCCTCCTCCTCCTCCTCATCCTCCTCCTCCTCCTCATCCTCCTTCTTCTTCTTTTCTTTCTTTTTCTTCTCTCCCTCTCCCTCTCTCTCTCTCTCTCTCTCTCTCTCTCTCTCTCTCTCTCTCTCTCTCTCTCTCTCTCCTTCCCTTTCTCTTTCTCTTTCGAATTTCAAAATGGCAGCCGCGCGAGAGCTCGCGTTCGGCATCACCGAGCTTCGAATCAATTTTCCCCGATTACAGGTGCTGATTTCCCCCACTCGACGGGAAACTAAAACCCGCCAGGTAGTGGGAGGTAGATATGAAAAAAGAAAAAGAGTAAATAAATGAATAAATGAAAAGAGAAATTAATAAAAAAAATGATAAAAAATAATAATAATAATAATAATAATAATAAAATAAAAAGAGGAAAAAGAAACAATACTCAAGGAAGAAGAGGAGGAAATTGTGAAGGAGGAAGAAGAGGAGGAGGAGGAGGAGGAGGAAGAATATGGATAAAGTTGGATTTATTTTGAAGGCAGGGCACGCGGATCGCTTGGCTCGGCATTGCAAGGGGAAGGGTGGAGAAAGGTGAAGAGGTAGAGATAGAGAGAATAAGAGAAAGAGAGAAAGAGAGAGAGAGAGAGAGAGAGAGAGAGTGAGAAGGGGTGAGGGGAGAGCGGTCCATGCCGGTGCAGGCTTTTGGTTTGACGGTGGTAGTGGTACAAGAGGGTTACTCACTTTCCTCACACCACTCCTACGCCTCTGAACTCCCTGAACCTCTGAGCTGACTGAGATGAGACCACTTGCTTCTCTCTCCCTCTCTCTCTCTCTCTCTCTCTCTCTCCCTATCTATGTATCTATCTATCTATCTATCCATCTCTCTCTCTCTCTCTCTCTCTCTCTCTCTCTCTTTCTATCTCTATCTCTATCTCTATCTATCTAACACAGCATACACATATATATGTATATGTACACATACACTCGAAGCTTGTCTGCCTCACCAGTTCTCTCTCTCTCTCTCTCTCTGTCTTGTCTTACCCTCTGCTTCCCTGCTTCCCTGCCTGCTTGCCTGCCTGCCTGCCTGCCTGCTTGCCTGCTTGGTCTCTTGGTTGCTTGGTTCTGCCGTGTAATATGTGCAGATATAGCGACCCGCCTCTCACGCTAATCGTAGTAATTAAGTCTAAGCTACGAGACTACAGGCAAGCCGATCTGTCCTGAATACCCCCTTCTCTCTCTCTCTCTCTCTCTCCTTCTCTCGTTCTCTCCTTCTCTCTCTCTCCTCTCTCTCTCTCTCTCTCTCTCTCTCTCTCTCTCTCGCCTTCTCGTTCTCCTTCTCCTAGCTCGTGATCAAATGTATGTGCCGACGATGAAGTGATTTACATTGAAATCGCTCCATTGAAGTAGCCTCTGTGAACAGTACGCTAGACTCTCGAGAATTTGTCACTTGTACCGTGCGAGATCGACGGCTTTTCCTTCCTTTCTATTATATAGGTATAGAATGGTAGAAAGATAGGGAGAGAATGATATAGAAGTTTACCGAGTTTACACGCTTATCGAGAATATACCGCTACAAACTCGCGCTACTTTCACGCTTCGTCGAATACGAAAATAGTTTGGTTCCGTTCGGTAACTTGTCTTTTCAAATAGTTTTCACTCGTTCTCTCTCTCTCTCTCTCTTTCCTTCTTTTTTTTGTTTTGGTTTCTTTTCTTTACCCCCTCTCCTCCTCCTCCTCCTCCTCCTCCTCCTCCCTTTCTCTCCCTTCTCGTTCCTCTTTCCTTCTTTCACTTTTCTTTCTCCTTTATTCCTTTTTCATCGCGTTTTTTATTTTCACTTCTTTTTCTTTCTATTTTCTTTTCCTCTTTCTTTTTTTTGCGTGTCGTTTCTCATTCGATCTCTCGTCTAAAAAGAGGAAGTAGCTACTTACAATGTTACGTACGTACCACTCGCGTGCATCTAAGAATTTGTCGGAAATCGTTTGCAAGCTATGCGGTTTTTCATATTACTTAGGTATAGAGATTGAGGATTCATTATTAGATATTATTTATCTTTACGATTTAATCGTATGCCTATTTATTGTGGGAATGCAAAAGAATAAAGAAAAGAAAAAAAGAAAAAGAAGGAAAGAAAGAAAGAAGGAAAAAACAAAGAAGAAGAAGAAGTAGTAGAGGAAGATGAAAACAGGAAAAAAGAGATGGAAGAGCTCGGTGGAAAATGCAACGAACGTGCGTGAACTAGGACAAAGAAACGAATTATCATTGGCACGATTAGATCGTAAATATAGACAAGGATAGATGGGAAATGAGAGCGGAACGTTTAAGTGAATATCGATGAGGCTCGCATATATATATATATATATATATATATATATATATATATATATATCTACATATATATACGTCTGGGATACTTAAATAACTCGTAACTCTGTAATCATGTAGAATCCGTGTAACGGCCGACTAGAAGGTAGTAGTTATCACCGTGGCGTTAAATCTCCTCCTTCTTCTCCTCTACCTCCTCCTCTTCATCCTCCTCTTCATCCTCCCTCTTCCTTTATGCGATGTTGTTAATGATACATCATCGAGTAAGTCCGCGAGACATCGATGCTCGGTATAATCAACTTAAACGTAACTCAGCTTTATGCAGAAACCGATACGATATTTTATTAATAATAATGCTAATTTGTGCGATCACGCTATATCAATTGGAAATACGTCGTCGTGACACTTACTTAACCATAGATCGTTTTAACTTTCATTAAGTTCGCCGTAATCGTTGATTTCAAGCAAATCATCCGACGATATATATGTATGTACGTACGTACATATGCATGTATGTACGTATGTACGTATGTACGTATGTATCTCTCTCTATATCCATATAAAACGCGCGAAGCCGATCTTAATCCGATTGTTATCGAGCTTGTTGCCTCGGTTGTAAAAAGGTTTTTATCCTTTTTTCCTTTTCTTTTTTTTTTTCCTTCCTCTTATCCGTCTTGTTCTTGTTAACCTCGTTTTAGGTTTTTTTTTCCCCCCTCCCTCTCGTTCTCCTTCGAGGGTGACAATTTTTTTTTGTCTTTTACTTTCCCTTATTTTTTTCCCCCATTCCTTTTCTCAAGGAAATTTTTCTTAATCGCGATACGAATAAATATACTTTAGTTGGCACCTTCCCGAGTTCCCAACGAGAATGGCCAACGCGTTGAGTGTTATACATATATTTGAAACGGGATTACATTATCGGCTCGTTAATCTTGTACCAGCCACACGATTAATATTCGTTAACGCGTTAATCCGCGATAATTAAGAGCTAATCGTCCTATAGCAGCTTTGGCGTGTGTGTGCCGTCGTCGTCGTCGTCGTCGTCGTCGTCGCTACCATACTTTCGCGCGATCATACTTTCTAATCGGTAAGCGAGAAAAACCATGTTGGTTCTTTTTTTCTCTCCTCTCTTAATCGACGAGGGAAAATTCCATTATCTATCGTGTATATAACGGAATTTCATTTACTTGGGAAAATAAATAGGAGGAGAGAAGAATAAGAAGAAGAAGAAAAGAGAGAGAAAGAGAGAAATATATATATATATATATATATATATATATATATATAATACAAGGAGAGAGAGAGAGAGAGAGAGAGAGAGAGGGAGAGAGGAGAGGAAGGTTAAAGTCAAGCTGGTGGATAATCATCGTTCACAATAGGATACACTTTTCGATCGGTAGTTGAAAGAGAGTTAAATGAAACAAGTGCAGGAGAGTTATTTAAAGAGGAGAAGAAATAGAGAGAAAGAGAGAGAGAGAGAGAGAGAGAGAAAGGGAGAGGAAGAGAAAGAGAAAGATGGAAGAAGAGACCGATGGAGTCTCCGACGACGACAACAAAGAGAACTGGTCAAGCCCTTTCGTGTTTTGTACGTGTTTTTGTTGCTTCCTTTGTGTTCATCTCTCTCTCTCTCTCTCTCTCTCTCTCTCTCTCTCTTTCTCTCACTCTGACTCCTTCTCTGTCGGTGCTTACGAACGAATGTGCGGTCATCCTTTATCTCCTCTTATCCACTACGATTCTCACTGCCATACTCTTTCCTTGCCAGCATTCTCTTCCTTTTATCTCTCTCTCTCTCTCTCTCTCTCTCTCTCTCTCTCTCTCTCTTTATCTCTATCTCTCTCTCTATCTCTCTTTCTCTCTTTTACACTTACCTTCTTACATCCATTCCTCTCTCTCTCTCTCTCTCTCTCTCTCTCTCTCTCTCTCTCTCTCCTTTACTCTTTCTCGTCCACACTCGTTCGCGTCATTTTGTTCTCTTCCTTAATTCCGTTTCATTCTATTTGTCCCTTGCCTCCTCCTCCTCCTCCTCTTCCTCCTCCTCCTCCTCATTCTCCTCCTTCTCTTCCTCTTCTTTTTCTCTTTCTCCCTCACTAACGTATGCATATGAACCTGCCTCGACGTTTCTCTCGTGCTCGTGCATCCCAACGAGATATCCTTTCCCTTTTCCTCTTCTTCTTCTCTCTCTCTCCTACCTCTTCTCCCCTCCCCCTCCCACACCTCCACACCCCCGCCCCACTCATACCTCCCGTTCCTCTTATTCTCTACTACCTACCACTCTTGCCCTCTTCCTCTTCTTACTACCACCAAGAAAATTTTCCCATCTAATTTGACTCGCAAAAAGTACAACGCCGCCGTGTGCACCTTTCCTTCTTATTCTTCTTCTTCTTCTTCTTCTTCTTCTTCTTCTTCTTTTTCTTCTTCTTCTTCTTCTTCTTCTTCTTCTTCTTCCTCCTCTTTCATTTTAATTCGTTTACTTTTATCGAATATAACGAAGAGGAAATTCTCGAAGGTTACCGGATAGAAAATTGAAGAGATTTTTAAGCACTTATTTACTTACCATCATCGAGATTTGAAATCGAATAATGTATTACGATTCGTGGATCGACGTAAAAGTATTGTCGTGATTCTTTCGCAAAATAGTTCGAGGAGTCTTACGATAGGGTAAATAGATTTATTTCCGTTTACGATGATATTGAACGATAATAATAATAATAATAATAATAATAATAATAATAATAATAATAATAATAATAATAATAATAATAATAATAATAATGAAAAAAGAAAAAGGAAAGAAAAGAAAAGGAAGAGAATAATTTTATTATATTTCTTTTAAAAAATCAATAATAATAATAATAATAATAATAATAATAATAATAATAATAATAATAATAATGATAATAATAATAATAATAATGATAATGATAATGATAATAACAATACACGACATAATGGAACGAAAAATAATATTTAATAATTATATATATATATATATATAATTATTAAATATTAATATTAATAAATATAAATATTATTTAATAAATATTTATATTTAATAATAAATATAAATATTATATAAATATTAATATTAAATATTAAATATATATATATATATATATATATATATATAATAAAATGATTAATACAAAAATCAATCAGCGGCATGTTAGCAGATTTAAAGATGACATTGAGAAAGAAAGAAAAAGTGAAACAGAGAGAAAGAGAGTGAGAGAGAGAGAGAGAGAGAGAAACTGCAAGAGGTGAAATTCAATTAGTAGGCGGTCGGGTTAGCTGGGTGGCATGGCGGCAGGATCAGAAGAAAGGGCAATTAGCCCACTTACGGTGGGACCTTGAGTGATTGGCAGACGAAATCGCGTTACGCGCTAATCGAATTAGTACGATTTCGTTGAGGCGTTCGTCGCGTTTTGTGAGAGTGTAACAGGTGTTTACGTGTCCTCTTCTATATCTTTCTCTCTCTCTCTCTCTCTCTCACTATCTCTATCTCTATCTCACTCACTCACTCACTTTCTATCGCCTTCTTTCCACGTTGTTTATCTATCTCGTATTTCTTTTTTTCGATTGACGAGATATCGACAAATACGTATGTTTATGTCACACCGTAATGATCACCAATGTAAATTAACGTTCAAACCAAATCTTATTAATTTCTATTAATTTTTTTTTTTTTTTTTTTTAATACTTAAAATAGTATGATCGTCGAATCGTAGAAAAATAACGATTCGCGTAATACGTTTTCGATCGATCGTTATGACGTTTCATTCGAACGCGATAAATATTCATATATTTGGAAATGTCAATTCATAATATTCTACTACGGCGGAGAAAAATTTATGTATCGTGGATGTATGGGGAGGGAAAAAATGGAATTATAAAAACGTTCCGGTTGGAAGAAATAATTTAATATTCCGAAAGTCAGTTTATTCCTTCAGAAGGGGGTGGGGCGGGATAAAACAGGAAAAATACAAAAATAATTTGTCGAATTCTCATTCAATCTGCCCGGTACGAATGCGCGAACGTTGTCACTCCTTTTTAATGTCCTTCCTTGATGAATTTATTAAAGAAAAATATTCAGTCAAGATGAAGTATATATATATATATATATATATATATATATATATATATATATATATATTTTTTTTTTCTTTTTTTTTCAGTTTTGAATAAGAAATAACTATCTAAATTAAATTAAATATGTATACGGATTGAAATGATTTTATTTTTCTCTATTAATTTAAAACAAAATCTAATTAAAAAAAAAAGAAAAAACGCGTAACATTTCATTATAGAAATCAATCGTTTAAGCCTTTTTTCATTCTATTATTATCGATCTCTAGATCGGAAGCTGGAATAATAAACATCGATCGTTTCTTCACGCGTAGATCGATCGTGTATCGTATAATCCGCTAGATAGATAAAACTATTAAAGTCATAGTCATATTTTCGCCTTTGGCCAAGTTTATAAATAAAATTCACAGGAGTCGTGCGAGTCTGTTAGGTAAATCGATGAGGACGTAAAACGAGACGATCGACTCTCTCTCTCTCTCTCTCTCTCCCCGTAACACACTTGATCGATCGATCGAACGATCGATCAATTTGATATCGCGATCGAACGTGCGATTCTTGGAAGACGATCTCCTCTTTGCGTAGCTCGAGGCGACGCGACGGCTCGGATAATCGTACCTCGCCATCTTGATCTTGTTGCTTTGAGATAAAAAGTCGTCGAGATTATAAAACAAAAAAACAAAAAAAAAAAAAAAAGAATAAAAAAGAAAACGAAAAAGTAAAAAAGTGGAAGAAGAAGAAGAAAGTAAACGAGATAGAGACAGAATAAGAATAAGAATAAGAAGAAACCGCCTTTCCCTCTGCTATACATTTGTTTTTTTCTCATTTATTCTTAAGCTTCCGTTTCGTACGGAAGTTCCATAGATGCGGAGGAGGGAGGGAGAGGAGAGAAGGATCGTTCTTATGTGTTATTCTTTAGCGGAAAAAACGCAAGCGGACGCGCGTGCGAGATCGGCCAACCAGCAATTTGGTACGATTCGTTACGGAACGTATGTACATATGTATATTTGTATGTATGTGTATATATATATATATATATATATATATATATATATATATATATATATATATATATATATATTTATGTTCATATTTATGAGAAGAAGATAGAGAGAGAGAGAGAGAGAGAGAATATATATCGAGAATATATATATATACTCGAACCATGTGTATATATATATATATATACACACATGGTTCGAGTTTTCGCTCCAAGGTAAACGGGATAATCAATTTTTTCGGTTGCGATTCGAGCGACTGGGAATCGATTATCTCAAAGACGTCAGTGACATTCTCTGACGTCGATTCTGTTAGTGTAGTGCTCACCTATCATCGAGTTTCATTTCCAACATCGGTGACATACATACATACATAAATACATGCATACATGCATACATAGTATTTTATTATTTTACTACTTCTTCGCCGATCCTTTAATCCTTTTTCTTCCAATATAAATATACAACGTGTTTGTATATATTATGTAATATATTTATATATTAAATGTATAATATTATAATATAATATTTAGTATAATTGATTACGTATGGAATATGATAATAACAACGATAACGATAACAATAACTTTAATAATAATAATAATAATAATAATAATAATAATAATAATAATAATAATAATAATAATAATAAACGCATAAAAAAAAAGAAGGAGAAGAAATAAAACAGAAAAAAGAGAAGAGAAAATAAAGAAGTCGAAGAGGAGAGAAGAGACTCCGTCGTTTCTACAATGATCATCCATTAATCAGCAAAAATCTTGAAGGACACGATGTTACAGAGACGGGGTAGGAGGAGGGCCAGAGGGGGCGGGCGAAGAAGATGTGTGGGTGGGTGGGGTGAGATGGGGTGGGGAGGAATTGGTCGACTAAACAAGTAAACAAACGTATCGATTACAAGGTTGTATAGAGTTGACGAGAAGGCGTCATAGCGAAGTCGCTTTGTTACGTCCTCTCTTTCTGTCCCTCAACCAATCTTCTCTCTCTCTCTCTCTCTCTCTCTCTCTCTCTCTCTCTTCTTTGCTCCCACACCCCCCTCGCGACCCTTCGTCCCTTCCTCTCGTGCCCACTTTATTCATCTTTTTTTCTCTCTCTTTTCTTTTCTTTTCTTTTCTTTTTTTCACCCCCTTTTTTCCCTTTCCCCGTCCCCTCCCATTCTTTTTTTTCTCTCTCCTTCTTTTTTTACTTGTCTTCCTTTTTTTTCCTTTTTCCCCTCGAGGCATCCTCCCTTTCCCCATTCCTTCTTGAACCCTCGCCAAGCAAGCCGCAGGTAAGCGAAGAACCGAGTCTCCGTAATCCTAGCCGTGAAAACCCTTTTAACCTGTTAACTGTGTTTGACGAGAATACTCGTCGTGGAGGGACGAATTCTTTTTTTACCCTTTTTATTTATTTATTTTCTTTTCTCTCTTTTACTTTTTGTTTTTTACTTTTTGTTTTGTTTTTTTCTTTTCTTTTCTTTTCTTTTTTGTGTCTTTCTTTCGTCTCCTCTCGCGCTCACCCGCGTCGAATGGGAAAAGGAAAGAAGGATATTTCGCTATTCGAATTAAAATTTCAATGAGCGCCAAATGGGGATATTACAAAGTTTCAGGCATTTATGGGATATTTGGAGGGAAACGGAAATTATTGAGAAGGGAGCACTCAAAGAGAATGGACCGAGAGAGAGATAGAGAGAGAGAGAGAGAGAGAGAGAGAGAGAGAGAGAGAGAGAGAGAGAGAGAGAGAGAGAGAAAGTGGAAACAGAGTATTATCAATGAAATGTTTACGAGTTTTCTCTAATATCACTTTTTATCGTTACTAAATTATGGAAACAACGTCGATGTTCCGAAGCAATCGGTTTTGTGAAATTTCGGATATTTACCCTTTCTCGTTTAAGTCCAATTATGGTTTATCTAATAATGAAAAGGTTAGACGAGAGAAAACAAGGATGTTATTACGTGTTGAACGGAACATATAAAAAAAAAAAAAAGAGAGAGAGAAGAAGAAGAAGAAGAAGAAGAAGAAGAAGAAGACATGTAAATAGAAAATTGAAGAAAAGAAAAGAAAAGAAAGGAAAGGAAAGGAAAAGAGGAAAAAGAGAAAGAAACAGGAATCGATAGTCTCAGGGCGTAGCAGGCACGTAGCCCGTCACTGCCGGCTTCCTCCTCTTCCTCCACCTCCTCCACCTCTTCCTCGAGTTCACTCTTATTCTCCCTCCCTTTCCCCTCTCGTAGTAAATTCGACACCATCGTGGGCGTACTGTATCTCTCTTTCCGTCCAGGGTAGCTAGAGCTACCAGCTACTACCCATCTGTCAGTCGAGTAATCTATTATCCGCCAATTTTTCAACCCTTCGCTCTTCGTTCCCCCCTTCCCCTCCCCTCCCACTTTACTACACTTCCTCCCCTGTAATCGATCGTACGAGCGGCGATGACCAAAGGAACAAAAAAAAGAAGAAGAAGAAGAAGGTAAAAAGAAAAAAGGGAAAATAGAAGAGGAAAGAAAAAAATGAGAGAGAGAGAGAGAGAGAGGAGGGGGGAAGGAAGAGGTACTAAAGAGGAGGTGGCAGTGTGAGTGAGGGAGTTGGAGGGAGAGAAACGAAAAACTTAGTTGGTAGAGAAGAGTGAAGAAAAGAAACCAACTGTCGACGATGAATCCGAGCGGAATTTATCAGCTCGCCGGTCTGCTTGCTTCTCTGCTCGTTCTGAGAGAGAGTGAGAGACAGAGAGAGAGAGAGAGAGAGAGAGAGAGAGAGAGAGAGAGAGAGAGAGAGAGAGAGAGAGAGAGAGAGAGAGAGAGAGAGGACCGACCCTTCTTCGGTTCCACTCCCTCCCTCCTCTCCCTACTTTCCCCCTCCTCTTTCTGCTACTACTACTACTACTACTACTACACTACTACTACTCCTACTCCCTCTTTATCCTCCCTCGCTCCTTTTTACGACCGGATATGATCCCTTAAAACGTCGCTTACGATGCTTTTGTTCCGTATTACCGTTAGCGCGATCCCCGACAAAAATCCTCCCCTATCCCCCCCCCCACCCCTTGCCTATCCTCCTGATCCCTCCGGGGGAATGGGATTATCCGAGAAAGTCGGCTTTTCGATCGTGTATTCCCGATATTATTACTTACTCGTTAAAACTCTTTCCCTCCCCCCGCCCCCGGATAAAACGCATTGGGACTCGTATGTTGTATGTACATGCGTATCCATCCATCCATCCATCCATCCATCCATATCCATCCATCCTTCTTTTCTCTTTACGCGTAAATGGATCGAATGTGGGTGGTTTCTTGTTTGTTCGTTTTTTTGTTTTGTTTTGTTTCTTATTAAT
>OU426858.1:4021933-4024433 GCA_911387685.1 Dolichovespula media
AATAATAATAATATTAATAATAATAATAATAATATTAATAATAATAATAATAATAATAATAGAAACGAATTTCACTTTTATTAAGCAATAAATATTACGTGTATTATACGAGCAAAATTCATGTCATGGAATATCTCTGCGTCGAAATAGATCGTTGTTACATAGCGTCATCGTGTTAATCGTAAATGTTTGTTATCAGAGAGAAAATAAATCTCTCTCTCTCTCTCTCTCTCTCACTCTTTCTCTCGGCGACAAAAAATAAAATGAAATAAAATAAATACAAAGAAAAAAGAAACGAAAAAAAAAAAAGAAAAGAGGTGCAAAAGGACGCAGACGATCATCGAAGATTCAATTTTCGACTCGATCGTACTTGTCGGCGACTTTTCAATTTCACGATGGATTGCACCGTCGCTCTTGGAGCTAAGCCGGTATTTGACGTGGCCTCGACATCAAAGAAACTCTCACACCGTGTACTTACTCGCCGTTATGTGTACACACTCTCACACTCACACATATATAGACACACGCATGAGCGCGCGCGCACACACACACACACACCGATCGGTTTCCGTGTGTATGTATGTAAAGTTAGCACACGTTCGCGAAAGCAAATACGTTTGCGGATGCTCCGACTCCGACTACGGTCCATCGTCGTTTTCGAGAAGAAGAAGAAGAAGAAGAAGAAGAAGAAGAAGAAGAAGAAGAAGAAGAAGAAGAAGAAGAAGAAGAAGAAGAAGAAGAAGACGAAGACGAAGAAGAAGAAGAAGAAGAAGAAGAAGACGAAGAAGAAGAAGAAGAAGAAGCTGATCTTCGTAAATTCACGTTGCTCTTTGAAGTACCAACTTCGTCGTCGACGAAGTTTCATTAAAGAGAGAGAGAGAGAGAGAGAGAGAGAGAGAAGAAAAAAAAAAGAAAAAGCAAAGGGGAAAAAAAAAGAAAAAAAGGAAGGAAATATCAGATCGTAAGCTGGCAGAGATTAATTACAACATTATACGAAGTTACTCACACGTTCGCCCACTTTCTACACGAACCTCGTGCATACATTAATCCTGCTTCTCGGTTACGACCAACTAAAAAAGAAAAAAAGAAAGAAAAAAAAATGAAAGAAAAAGAAATTCAGTGAAAATCATTTCATTTAACGATAAACTTTTCGAGGATAAACTTTTTTTAAAGGGATACATCGAACAAAGGATAGATATATATATATATATATATTTTTTTTTTTTTGATTAATATCGAACGTTGTTTTATTATATCGATAATTTCTTTTGCGCTGCGTAAGCTTTATTAACGTCAAAATAAAATCCAACGGGATTGATCGATCGATTCGACGTTATCCTTTCTTTACTTTGATATTTCATAACGAACATATTTTATTTCTATCATTATTAATATTTAACGCGTCGGCGTAAATTTTATTTTACCCCTTTTGAAATATCAATATTGGCTTTTATCAATATGGGTTATCGCTTATTTTTCTTATTGTTCTCGAAATAATAATAATAATGATGATGACAATAATAATAATAATAATAATAATAATAATAATAATAATAATAATAATAATAATAATAATAATAATAATAATAATAATAATAATAATAATAATAATAATAATAATAATAATAATAATAATAATAATAATAATAATAATAATAATAATAATAATAATAATAATAATAATAATAATAATAATAATAATAATAATAATAATAATAATAATAAACGTGAAATAAAATTTTCACTGGTGATAAAATTACTGTGATTTATTTAATGACAGCTTTTAAGTGTTAATGCTCTTGGAATTGTTCGATAATGAAATAAATACGATCGTCGAAGCACTGAATAATATCTAATATAATATAATATATATATATATATATATATATATATATATATATTCCGCGTTTATGTAAAATCCTGTTCGTGTGTGTGTGCGCGCTTGCGCGTGCGCTTACATGTGGGAATGGCACAGGTCAATGTGGGACTAGAGTAATACTATTTCGGTCTATAACACGAGAATATGGGATTACAATAAGCGAAGTGAATATACCGAACTATGGATTGCGGAGAGAGCGCACAGGAGTTATTGGAGTTACAGTGGTGGCTATTGTCAATATAACACACCTAGATTCTATAAATACAGAGCTCGGTTCATCAGAAAGATTTTATCTTTTTGTTAATAGTTTCAAATGTTTTAATCGGAAAAAAAAAAAAATATATATATATATATATATATATATATTTAACGTTGTTTCTTTTTCCTTTTTCTTCTTTTCTCTTTCTTTTTTTTCTTTCTTTTTTTCTTTCTTTCTCATAATTTCAAACGATCTCGCAGAGAATACTTCGTTATTGATCCGTTATCCGTTGTAAAAAATCATTTGTTCTCGGCGCTCTGGAGAGAAAAGGAGAAAAAAAGAAAATATCGACATGGTCGATATATAAAACGTTTACGAAAATGGATTGGTGGTTGTAACGCGAGTCGTTCTGTTATCATCTT
>OU426858.1:4029433-4034433 GCA_911387685.1 Dolichovespula media
ATATAGTATGTAATGCACATACGATTGATACTTTTTTTCCTTTCCTTTTGGTTCTTTTCTTTTTTTTCTTTTTCTTTTTTTTTTCTTTTCATTTTGACGTGCTAACCTTTCGAGAGGAGATTCGATCGTGTATGTCACCGCAAGAGACTAGAGAGCAGATGTCGATCCGCCCTTTTATACATCGACGATCCGATCCATCTAATCCTCTGGCTTCGGGCTTGTTCGTGAAGTGAGAAGGGAGAGAGGACAGAGAGCTAGAGAGAAAGAATGAAAGAGAGAGAGAGAGAGAGAGAGAGAGAAAGCGAGTAGGGACGAAAGAGAAAGAGAGAGAGCAAGAGAGAGAGTGAGTAGGGACGAAAGAGAGAGAGAGAGAATTTAATATACTGCCAGATGACTCACGGATATAGTCGTGCCACTTGCCTCTCTATCGAAACAAAAAGAGTTGCTTTAAACCGTACCGCCGCCATTTTTCTCAAACATGTCCGATCTATCCTATCTCTTTTCTATATAACTATTAACTCGTACATACAAAGTTACATATAATTCTTTTTATAGCAACATATATATATATATATATATATATATATATATATATATATATATAACACATGCATTAATAACGAACCAAAAAGAAACAATTTTCGTGAATAACTCGTACAGGTTAGAATATGAAAGACGCAAAGAAAGAAAAAAGAAAAAAGAAAAAGAAAAAGAAAGAAGAGCAGAAAAAAGTAAAGAAAAAAAGAGAGGAAAAGAAAAGAGAAGAGAAGAGAAGAGAAGAAAAAAGTCATAGAGTGGTGACGGCAATGGCGGTGGGGTAGCAGCAGCAGCAGCAGCAGCAACAGCAGCAGCAACAGCAGCAGCAGCAGAAGCAGCAGCAGAAGCAGCAGCAGAAGCAGAAGCAGAAGCAGAAGCAGTAGTATAACATGGGTTGCTTTAAAAGAGTAGAAAAAAGGCGACTGTACACATTCTATTCAGGGAAAGTCGACGGTGCTTTGTAACGAGCAACACCGACACAATCGAAAAGGCGAGATATTAGAAGCCGCAGAGAGAAAGAGAGAGATGAGAGAGAGAGAGAGAGAGAGAGAGGGGAGTTCTCTCACATTTGGCCGCATACAGGAGGCAGGTAGTAGCACTCGTGTTAGTTTTCACGTGCGACTGTTAAAAAGGCAGAGAAGGATCCCTGAAGCTGTTATTAATGGAAAGGGGTGAGGGGAGGCAGGCTACTATGCGCGTTTACCCTTAACACGAGCCTCTTCGTGTAGTTCATTGTGGGGTCTTCCACGAGTCTCTTCTAAGAGAGGGAGTGAGAGAGAGAGAGAGAGAGAGAGAGAGAGAGAGAGAGAAAAGAGAGAAAAGAACGGAGAAAGATCCAACGTATATGCTGTTGAAACGAGAGAGACAGAGACAGAGAGAGAGGAGAGAGGGAAAGAGACGACTGAAGCTCTCGCGTACACACTCACTTATACACGCTTACATCTAGAATACACACCGACGTTTTAGCTTTGTCCTTCTCTCTCTCTCTCTCTCTCTCTCTCTCTCTCTTTCTCTCTCTCTTTCGTTCTTTATCAAAGAGGCGTGACGAGGGTGCGCTCTGCGAAAACCCAAGAGAATCGAAGATTCCTTGTACGAGCTTAACTCTCTCGTGCTATGTATGTTCTCTCTCTTTCTCTTTCTCTTTCTCCATTTCTCTCTTTTCTCTTTCTCTTTTACTCTGTCTATTGCATGTTCACGGTATTCTTATTTGCTACCGCCTACGCTTCGCGTATATTTCTTCTCGTATAACTCTTGTACGAGCATTTCTATCTCTCTCTATCTCTCTATCTCTCTCTTCTCTCTCTCTCTCTATCTCTCTCTTCTCTCTCTTTCTCTCTCTCTTTCTCTTATTCTCTCAGAGTACAATTCTGTGTGGATGCATGTAGAGAGAATAGAAGTTATATACAAATACGTGATCGCGTGCGCGCGCGCGCGCGTAAGTAGAAAGAGACGAACGTCTTCGATCTTCCTTTTCTCTACGCATGGGATAACTCCATATTCTCCAGTAGCGACATTATGAACTTTGATATTTAACGAAACCGATTCATTTGAATCGATTAATTATATAATAGGTTACCTTTAATTAAGCCCGAGATAAAAATAATGGTTTTCATATATGCATGGACGCCATTTTAGGTCGACCGGTCGACCGATCAATCGATCGATCGAACGAACGATCGTACATTTATTAACGATCCTTGAGGGAATATATAATACGTGTGTGTGTGTTTTGCATGTGTATATCGTCATCGGTTTTGCAAACGAGAAGCCACCGCGTCAATTCTAATTGCGAATCTCTATGTATCGATGTGATTCCCGCGCTTAACGAGGAATCGATCCGAGTTTCCGGTTACACGGTAATCATTGGTAGCTTTGGTGTCTCTCGTATCAATAGCCGGGTAGAAGAGTTAAACCGAACGTCTTCTAATTGCCATCACTTTACTTCGCCCGCATCGCGTCGTGTTGTTTGTCACCGACGTGATCTCTCTCTCTCTCTTTCTCTCTCTCCTTTTCTCACTCCCTCTTGTTCCTTTTTCTTTTTTTTCCTCATCTTGTCTTTGATGCCGAAGAGAAAAAAAAACTATGAGTAAAAAGACGAGAAAGAAAAAAAAGGAAGAAGAAGAAGAAGAAGAAGAAGAAAAAAAAAGAGAGAAATACTAACAGATAGAGACTGAAGGAGAAAGAGAGAGAGAGAGAGAGAGAGAAAAAGAATGGGAGGAGCAGGACAGGAAAAAGAGGGAAGAAAAGAGATGGGAGGGGTTGGGGTTCTTTACAGAAGGAAGGAGGGCGATATAATAGAGAGGCGGAAAGAACCGTGAGCAAAAGTGAGACAGAGAGAGAGAGAGAGAGAGAGAGAGAGAGAGAGAGAGAGAGAGAGAGAGAGAGTGAGTGAGTGAGTGAGTGAGTGAGTGAGTGAAAGAGAGAAAGAGAGAGAGTGAGAGAGAAGAGAAGAGGTGCCTTTGTCTCGACGCAGAGAGCCGGCAGAGAAGCCAAGAGCGAGAGAGGCGCTGGTGGACTCCTTCGTGTTCCTTCGACCCCCACCATCGTTCCTTCGAGCTCCTTCGGACTCCTCCGCGCTCCCACTCGTTTCCCATTCGCCGCTTCGGCTCTCTCCCGGCTACGCTCGTCGTGACACCGTGCGGCCTTCGGCGGAAGATGAGAAGGAAGACTACGACTACAACGCGACGACGACTACACAACGACGACGACACGACACGACGGACGACGACGACGACGACGACAACGACGACGACGACACAACGACGACGCTATGACGGTGAAGACGGTGAAGACGAGGACGAGGACGAAGACGAAGAAGATGATGATGACGTAGACATAGAATGCTTGTACGAACCCCTTGAACACTTGGCCACTACCGGAAATTGACAACAGACTTCTCTCGCTTGCACTCACTACTACTGCTATTATTACTTCTGCTACTAAACTACTACTACACTACATTACTATTCTACTACTACTACTACACTACGTTACTATTATTACTACTACTACTACTACACTCTACTACTATATTACTACGATTACTATACTACTGTGTTGTAATATTACTCGCACTTGCCGTTCGTTCGTTCTTACAAACAATAATTTCATTTGCACGTTTTCTCTCTCTCTCTCTCTCTCTCTCTCTCTCTCTTTACTCCCCTCTCGTTCCCCGTTTTATTCTCATCATCACGCTTTAGATTCACGAATTAACTTGAACCAGCACGAGGCGGTTCTCTGTCCGTCTCCGTCTCCGTCTCTCTCTCTCTCTCTCTCTCTCTCTCTCTCTCTCTCTCTCTCTCGTCGTTATGAACCACCGTGTTTCAATCTCTCCCGTAGTCTCTCTCGTTAATCTCGTATATTTTTAAATCCTTGAATAATTCGATGAGACAAGATCGATGCTCGTGAATACCAAAAAGCTGAGGAAAGCCGGAATAAAAAAGAGAGAGAAATCCTACGAAGATTTACACCCATTCTCTCTCTCCCCTTCCCCTTCTCCTCCTCCTTCCCCATCATCCTCTCCCCCCGCAAAGAAAAATATAAATTTCAAATATGCCGCGCCTCCTTCGATACAGTCGTCGTTCGTGCATTCTTCCTTCCTTCCTTCCTTCCTTTCTTTCTTTCTTTCTTTCTGTCTTTTTTGTTTATTATTTTGTTTTCTTTCCTTTTTTTTTTTTTCGTACGGCGACCAGTCGAAGACGCATAAAAACAGTATCGCGAGGATTCGATTGGAATAAACGCAAGGTGGTCTGTTTTAGTAAGATTTTTAGGCTCTCTTCGTCGCCTCTCTCTCTCTCTCTCTCTCTCTCTCTCTCTCTCTCTCTCTTTCTCTCTTTTTCTCTTTCTCCGGGGGCAAATGTTTTACGTGATTTCTGGGTAAGCTACGTGCAGGCTTTTACTCGAGACATCGTAGAGAGAGAGTAGCTCGGCTTAATGGGCGCAATAAAGTGCAAATTAAATGCTGGGATCGGATCGCCCGGCCGTGCCAGAGAATAAGAAAGAGAAGGAGAAAGAAGAGAAGAGAAAGAGAGAGAGAGAGAGAGAGAGAGAGAAGACAAGTTCGACTTCCTCCTCCCTTTTTCTTGTCGTACCAGTGATGGGTCCTTCGAAGAGAACAAAGGAGAAGAAGAAGACCTCGTGAAAAGAGGAATTTACAAGTATTGTTGATGTACGCGAATTTGAAGAACTTGAGGAATCTTAAATACGAGTCATTTCGTTCGCTTCGGAGGATAAACAAACGGTTAAAAAGTCCGAGGAGACATAAGGTGTGTACTGACACGTACACATACGTACACGTTCGTACGATGCACGCGCGCGCGTGCACACACACACACACACACACACACATACCGCTTTATATTTTCAATCTTCTTTTCTCTCGTTTCTTAACGGCTTCGCTAATGGTACAGTCCAATTTACTTGGAAAGATAGAAGAGCACGAGTTTTTCCATATAAACGTGGCC
>OU426858.1:4044433-4061933 GCA_911387685.1 Dolichovespula media
GTTCCCTTTAGAAATTTTTAATAATTATATTAGATTAAAAAAAAGTCATGGAAGATTACATCTATCGTAATAAAATTTTTTCCTTTCGTTTTTTTTTCTTTTCTTTTTTTTTTTGGAAATTTAACTAACTACCGAATTGTCACGCGTACGCGTTACATCGTAAATTAATATCTATAAGGCATTAATACGTTGTAATTTTACAATATCGTAAATGTCAGGGATAATGATTTCTTTTTTTTTTTTTTTTCTTTATTTTTCTTTTCTTTTAAATTCCCCGCACACCTCCCGTTGTTCTATCTTCAATTTTGTTACTTTTACAATTTATTTCGACGTTATCGCGAAAGATAAGTAATAAATAAGAAGTAAATATTTGTACTAGCCGTTAAGCGAACAATGGATATTTACATTGTCATAATTATTTTTTTTATGAAACTTAAATGGAAAAACTAAGTGCTCGAACGTGCATACGTTTTCTTTTGGCGCATTGAGATTAATGAATGCTTAATACTCTCGTATTTTTGTAAAGGCGTACACATTTTAGGATTAATATTTTTTCCCTTCTGTTTGTTCGTTTCTTTTTTCTCATTTCATTTCCTTCTTGCATTGAAATTTTTATTTTTACATGTCCGCCGTTGCCACGAAAGATATTTTAATAAATAAATATTGTGCCGGCTGAATCGGATGAATAATTAAGAGTTACGTCATCGCGTTTCTTACACAGTATATGAAACTTTAATGAAAATCTATATCGTCGTTATAAGTAATATGCAAATGGCGTATTAAAATTTATATAATAAAACAAACAAAAGAGCCATTTAATTGGTTGTAATTTTGCAAATGGATACATTTAAAAATTAACATCTTAACTTCGATATCTCTTTTTCTGTATTTAAAGTTTCTCCTTTTTTTTTTTTTTTTGGTTTCCCTTCCCTTTTTCTTTCTTTCCTTCGTCCCTTTTTCTTCCTTCCTTCCTTTCTTTCTTTCTTTCTTCCTTTCCTTCCTATCCCTCTTTTTTCACGGTGTTTCGGTCCCAACGAAAAGATTTTTATCGCCCAGTAAATCGACACAGCATGTGGCTCGTACGAGTATTTCGGATAATTGACTTTTAGTTCCTACGTTAACGATCGTAAAAGCGTGTCACGAAGATGTAACGAAGTGGGGGCTACGAAAGAAAGTAAAAAAAAAAGAAAAAAAAAAAGAAAAAAAAAAAGAAAAAAGAAAAAAGGAGAAAAAAATACGAGATAAAAAGAGAAAGAAGGAAAAAATGTGGAGAGGGGGAAGGAGGTTGGGGGAGAAACAGAGAGAAAAAAGGGCAAAAGGGGGGGGGGAATAATATTAAGAAAAGTAATTTCAAAGCTACGACGAAGAACCATCTCGTGCTCGTACGATCTCTCTCTCTCTCTCTCTCTCTCTCTCGTTCTTTCTGTCTCTCTTTCCTTCTGTCTCTTTTTCTCTCTTGCGGCGATACGAGAGACCGGCCGAGTCGGTCAATTAGTTCGAGAGAAACCACTACTTTTCCGTCCAAGTAGTAATTAAGAAAACACTGATTGCGTTTCAGACGCGATCTTCGAACTTTGAGAAACGATCGCGTCGTTCCTTTCCACCTAATAAAGATAAATTATAAATAACGGTAAGCGGGAAGGGAGGGGGAGGCCGGGGGGAGAGAAGAAAATTATAAGAAAAGATAAATAAATCTCTATTTTCCTTATCGTCGAGTGAGATATACATAAATACTTGATGGAGAAAAAGAGATAGGACTTAATGATCGCGCTAATGCGTTTCTCTACGACGTCATGGAACTTTTATTACGACGGGGGGGGGGGAAGAGGAGGGGGGAAAAATTCGTTGGAAATCATTTTCGTTAATTGAAGTTGTCTCGAGGCTGGCAATTTTCCTTTTTTTTCCCTTTTTCTTTCTATTTTTTTTCTTTTTTTTCTTTTTTTTTTTTTTTTTTTTTTTTTTTCTAAGCGAACCTTTTCGATAACAAGTACGAAAAAGAGGAAAGAAAAGCAAGAGGGGGAAAAACGACGAACGTTCCATCGATTTTATTGAGCTCCGTTTAGTTTTCATACAAAAAGGAAAAAATAAAAGAAAGTAATAAAAAAATAAAGAAGAAGAAGAAGAAAAAAAAAACAAAGAGAAAGCGAAAAATATAAAAAAGTCAATTGTAATCTTTCTATGACGTTACGGGTATACGCGGAACGAACAAACGGACAAAAGAAAATTCATTCAAAGGAAAGTGTTGAATGAAAATCGAAGACCTGCATGGAAGCAAGTAATTTCGTAATATGTATATATTTAAAAAAAAAAAAAAAAAAAAAAAAAAAAAAAAAAATAGAGAACAAAAAAAAATGAAAAAATAAAAGATTAACCGTGGTCCCTCCTTGTAGACAATTTATAATTCGTTTAGGTTTTGAAATAAGTTTGTTTCGAATGTTTGTAAAGTTATCACGTCAGAATATTCCGGGAAGTAATTTGAGCATTTTAACGGCTCGTTAACGATAATTCATGACTAGGACGATCGCTAATTATTCTCAGAGAGGAGGGGGGAGGAGGAGGAGGAGGAGGAGGAGGAGGAGGAGGAGGAGGAGGATCGTTGCAGTACACTCATCGGCGTGTTATTATGCGCTGCGCTGAATGCACTGCGCTGCGCTATACTGTACTGTACTGTACTGTGACGCACCGCACCGCACCGCACCGCACCGCACCGCCATAGAAACCGACAATAGCCGATTGTTTCGGCTCGTGTACGCACTCGTCGCATCCGCTCGATTCTTGGCCCCGTTTAAATGTTTAACAGTGTTAACACATACTAGGCTTATCGTAATCGCATCGGCTTCCTCGAATCGAGACCTCTTTACTACACCTATCGATCTTATTTACTTTCCCTCTATACCATTGTAATCGCTCTTGATTAAACATTGTATCTTTCTTTCCGCCTTTTCCCCTCTCCTCCCCTTCCTCCTCCTCCCCATTAGATCTCGATCTTTTTGCTTCGAAAAGTGAATTTAGATAATTTCTCTTTACAATTCTTATCAGATCGCAAACACGAATCTATCTAAGTGCGCTTAGTAAATGGAAAGAGAGAGAGAGAGAGAGAGAGAGAGAGAGAGAGAGAGAGAGAGAAGAAAAAAAAACGAAATAACGTGTCGACTATGTACTCCTTGTTCCTTAGAGAAAATTATGTATTTATGTATGTACGTACGTACGTGTGCTTACGGCTTTGTGCATTATAAATAAATTGTGATGCGATTAAAAGGGTGAAGAAGAAGGAGAAAAGAGAAACGAAGTCATAATTGTTAGACGATCATTGTTGCAAGATTGTCGATAAAAATTTAACACGCCATTCGCACATTAATGCCTGACAGTTTAATCTTCCGATAATTCGGATGGTCGAAGAAATCGTTCTTGAAAAGAAAAAAAAAAGAAAAGAAAAGAAAAGAAAAGAAAAGAAAAAGAGAGAAAGAAAGAGAGAGATAGAGAAAACAGGTAATGATTGAATATTTAGAAATGTACAATAGATTGCTAAAGAGTCCGGGTCTTCAATTTTTTCCCTCTCGATAATCGACGTTTATCGTCGAGAGAGAAAAAGAAAAAGAGAGAGAGAGAGAAAGAGAAAGAGAGAGAAACGTTTTTTATTAACGATTGGTCAAACGTCTGTTTTCCCTTTCTTTTTTCGATGCTACGAGTATCGATTTATACAAACGTATTATCGTAATGGCACACATAATTCACAGCTATCATGTTTAACCTTCTAAAGCTGTTGTTGTTCGGTCGTAGTCGTCTTTTACTCGGGATAAATAAAATGTCGACACGAGCTCGTTTCGTGAAATTCTCCTCCCACGTTCTATAAATATCGTATAACGTATCATACAATGGGTCGTATTATTTCATTTCAAATCAAGTTTACAAATTTCGTATTAAAATTATATAGGTATAATAAATATTATAATGACGACGACGACGACGACGACGACGATGAAGACGATGAAGACGATGACGATGATAATAATAATAATAATAATAATAACAACAACAAGAATTTCATATTAAAATGATATATGACTCATAAATGATAATAATATTAATAATAATAATAACAAGAAAAAATGATATTAACGACAAAAACAACAACAACAACACCATCAATGACATATAGACAACAACGAAAAGTTTTATCTTTCGTTAAAATTTTCTATCATTTTTGTATGTTTACGTTAAGGCTAGCAGAAATAATAATAACGGATAGTAGAAATAGTAATAAGTACGACTACGGACATAAATGAAATAATAAATCGCTGACGATAAACTTCATAGGGAGGAAATTCGTGGAGAGGAGCGGAAGAGTCGTTGAGAAACTCATTAACGCGAAACTAGTCCCTCGGTGGTTGGAACTTTGACGAGTATTGCTGGACCGTCACTGAGAGATATAAATTCGCCGCTGGGATTGTTTTAGAAATTTCTTTAAAATCTACTACAATGGAATCCAATTTTATCTTACTATGAATTATTGTTGCTATTATTATTATTATTATTGTTACTATTATCATTATCATCATCATCATCATCATCATCATCATCATCATCATCATCATCATCATTATTATTATTATCATTATAATTATTATTATTATTGTTTTTATTATTATTTTTATTATAATAATTCTTTTTATTATCATTATTTTTACTTTTATTATTATTATTATTATTATTATTATTATTATTATTATTATTATTAATATTATCATCATCGTCATATCGTGAAATTTATTCTTTTCAACCCGCTGCTCTTGACTAATACATTATTGATCGGTTCACGATAGTATACTTGTGTGTTTGCACTTATTCATGCAACTTATGTAACTATTAAGAGTATATAATTTTCCTCCAAGTCGTCATTATAGTATTGTTTATCATGTTACGGATAGTGTTTGCATTGATTTCGATATGTTATCAATGCTTATGAATTTCATAGCAGGAATGAAACGCATTCCTTTTTTTTTTTTTTCAATTTTTTTCTCCTTTTCTATTTTTTTTTTCTTTTCCTTTTTTTTTTTTGTTTTGTTTTTAATTAACTCTACACCGCAGGAATTTTTTCAATTTTATCGGAGAAAGAAAAAAGGAAGAGAGAGAGAGAGAGAAAGAGGGGGGGTGGTGGTAGGGGATGTTTTCCGTCGAGGAATTATTTTACACGAAAGAGAAGAGGGGAAGTGGGGCCGAAAAATAATTAGGAGAAAAAAAAAAGGAAGAAGAAGTAGTAGTTATGAAAGGATTTGTCGTACGTGTGTCATCGTTTAATGTCGTAAAGTTGGATTCACAGGAAGTAAATACGAACGGTTATTAGATTTTTGAAGAACGGGATTATGATTAATGGTCGGTCCTAGTTGACAAATTATATATATATATATATATATATAATTTTATTAATCGGAACCGACGATTAAATTTGTATTAATTATAAACAACGTTAATCGTTCGATACGAGCGAATGGGTGATTAAACGTTTTGAATGATTATCACACGAATGAATCTAACTCGTAAGGAATTGAATCATCTAGACAAATGTCTTTTCTATTCTTAACTCGGATATCTCTCTCTCTCTCTCTATCTCTCTTTTTCTCTGTTTCTGTCTCTCTCGCTCTACGAATCGAACGAATCCATATTTTATTGCAGACGTCGTAGTAACAAATTGAAAGAGATATATCTCTACGATCGATCCGTAGAGTCCCGCCGGCGGCATTTTAATTCGTCTCTGGTAAAGAATATCGATCTATATCTATAACGCGTTGACTACCCTCCATATTATTATTTCTGCTTGTGTATGTGTATTATGGCGATAAAAGAAAAAAAGAGAGAAAGAAAAAGAGAAGAAAGGAGAGAGAGAGAGAGAGAGAGAGAGAGAGAGAGAGAGACAAAGAAAAGAAAGAAGAGAAGAGAAGAGAGGAGAGGAGAGAAAAGAGAAAAAAGTTTAAAAAAAAAGAAAGAGAGAGAGAGAGAGAGAGAGTAAAAGGGAAAATAAAAAGGTGGAAGAAGTGAGAAGAAAATTAATAAAAAGAAAACAACGGGACTCGTGGATACGCGAGGAGTTTAGTTTCATCGTCATTAATGAAGTTTCCAATATAATTATTGCGCGAGAGCTCGAAATTTTTCTCTCGTACTATACTACCCATATTTTCTCTCTCTCTCTCTCTCTCTCTCTCTCTCTCTCTCTTTCTCTCTCTCGCGTGCTAGGGCAAAAAAGAAAAACGATGGAGACTTAATATTTGCGCGATCTGCTTCCGGATGAGTGCCAAACATTCTCGAGTAATGAAAAAAAAAAAAAAAAAAAAAAAAAAAAAAAAAAAAAAAAAAAAAGGAAAAGAAAAAAGAAAAAGAAAAAAAGGTTAGCAAAGAAAGCGTGAGTGGGGTGGGACGAAAAAGGAAAAGGAGAACAAAAAGCACAAAAATATAAATGTGAGAGAAAGAGAGAGATAGAGAGAGAGAGAGAGAGAGGTGTAGAGAAGAGAAGAGAAGAGAAACGTAAAAGGAAAGAAAAGCAGTGCTTTTCGTGGCGCGACTTGTACGAACACAATGCACTTTACTCTCTCTCTCTTTATTACTACTACTACTACTACTATTATTACTTACTGCTACTACCAACTACTACTACTAACTATGTTTCAATAGGGGGTAGTCGTCGTCTTTCTGCTTTTTTCAACTCTCTCTCTCTCTCTCTCTCTCTCTCTCTCTCTCTCTCTCTCTCTCTCTCTCTCTCTCTCTCTCTCTCTCTCTCTCTCTATCTATCTACGGATACTTCGAATTCACTTTTTTCTTTCTCTTCACCATTTTCTTTTTTTTCCCCTTTCTTTTTCTTCTTCTTTCTTTTTTTTTTTAACAATTCATCTCTTCGTTACTACGGTGTATATACATTTTCTTTCATTCTTTCATTGCTCCACGAAACGAAAAACGATTTTATTCGCGCAGGTCGATCCACCATCACCACCACCACCGTCGTCGACGTCGTCGTCGTCGTCGTCGTCGTCGTCGTCGTCGTCGTCGTCGTCGTCGTCGTCGTCGTCGTCGTCGTCGTCCCCTTTAGCCTCTCAACGATATTTTATTTTTCCAAGCTGAAAGCCTCGCTCGATAATCTCTCTCACTCATCTACAAAGCACCCTCTTTTCTCGGCAGGAAACTTCGAATCACCGCGTCGACGCGTTTACCGAACTCCTTTTCTTCTTCTACTTCTTCTTCTTCTTCTTCTTCTTTTTTCTACTTCTACTTCTTCTTCTTCTTCTTTTTCTTCTTTTTCTTCTACTTCTACTTCTACTTTTCTACTTCTTCTTCTTCTTATTCGTTTTCTTCATTCTCATCAACTTTTCTCCTTCCACTTTCTTCATTTCTTTTCCATTGCTAAAGATTCCTTTTTTTTTTTCCCCCCGATGATGTTAACTCGTTTAGATGGAAACAAAGAAAACAAAAAGAAAAGGGAAGGAAAGGAAAGAAAGAAAGAAGTACGAGTCGCCAGTAAAAAGAAAGGAAACAAGAAATAAATAAAATATTGTAAACGACGCATCGTAATACTATGTCTATATAAAACAGGGTGACCCGAAAATATTAATCACGCTACTGCGGTATATAGAAACTTATATACTTATTTATTTATTTGTTTATTTATTTAATTTGTATTTTTTCTTTCTTTCTTTTTTCTTTTTTTTTTTTTTTTTTTTTTGAAAGGGAGAAATTGAAATTGAAATAAATTTTTTCGAAGAACGACATTTTATTGATTTTTCAGTTCACGTTTCAAGAGAATATTTTTTTCTCTCTTTTTTTTTTTTTTTCCCTAACCATTCAACCCGACTCATCCTTGACTATCTCGTATAACATCGTATCTTTCTGTGACCGAGATATCGTATTCCATTTGCCTCGTTTTTATTTTGATTTTTTTCTTTCTTTCTTTATCTATCTTGAAACGATAAGGTTAATTCTATTTTCATGTACATTTTGACCGTAGTCAAGGAGTAATTTTTCAACGAGCTTTGATATTCACCGATAGCGTTAACATTACACAGAAACATTAACGATTATTTATTAATTATGCGCCAATCAAATATATGATACTTAAGAGTCAATTTCTCTCTCTTTTCTTTTTAAAATAGTAAATAAAAAGCATCCTATTCTTTGTCTTTTCATTTTATCTTTTTTTTTTTTTTTATTTCTTTTTCTGTTCCTCATTTATTTATGTATTTTCTTTTTCTTTCTTTCTTTCTTTTTTTTTTTTTTTTTTTTTTAATACCTTTACCGAACCACAACAAAGTACGTAAGTACGTACGTACGTACTTATGTATGTATGTATTTATGTACGTTCATTTGAGCGTTGAGTTCTTCGGCTCTTAGAAATGACTACTACGTGCTAAGAGGAGCTATGGTTCGTCTACGTGCATCGTCTAGCAAATAACACAGCCTTGGGCATGTGCTTCCGTTTACGAGTAGTATTTGCTCGAGCTCGCTCACGTTACTAACTTAGAGATCCGTCCTGCTCATTCTCCCTTTTTCTCTCGTTCTTATCGAGAAAAACGAGAGAAGGAGAGATAAAGAAAGAAAGAAAGAAAAAAAAAAAAAGAAAAAAGGAAGAAAAAGTATGAATGGTAGTATGATTTTTCCTGTAAATTCACCGTCCGTTGAAACTTAGTCAAAACATTGAAATTGTCGAATAAATTAATCAAATTAACGAGACGATTGAAAGTACGGTAATTATCTCCGCTATTGTTACAATTACTATTATTATTATTATTATTATTATTATTATTATTATTATTATTATTATTATTATTATTATTATTATCATCATCGTCGTAATCGTCGTCGTGGTCGTAGTCCCATTATTATCATTATTATTAGCGTTACAATTAACAATTGCGGGTATGTTATTGAATATCGTTCATTATTGTTACATTGATTCTAGGAGGTGAGAATAACAACAACGACAGGTCGCGGAAATAATTATCAAGAAGCACTTCGTCTTAATTAACGAGCCTGATACATACATTAGAGTAATCGGCTATTGATTAAATAGCCGGAGACTTTAAACGGCTGCGCTTGTTAAACGATAGTTCTGGTCTGCGATAACCTTCGGACCGAGAAGATAGAGATAGATAGATAGAGAGAGAGAGAGAGAGAGAGGGAGATAAAGAGAGAGAGAGAGAGAGAGAGAGAATGAGAATCTCTGCCTTGGCCGACAATGAATTATTGTCGCCATTTCCATTGGAATTGTCACTGTGTGTCTACGATAATGTAACTAGCATTACGACTTATCTTAACTCGTCGCAATTATTCGAAAGAAATTATTTCTGAATTCAATACTGTGCTCTCTCTTTTTTCTTTCTTTCTTTTTCTCTCTCTCTTTTTTCTACTTTTTTTTTATCTTCTCTTTCCCCCCCCCCCCTCTCTCTCTCTCGACTATCTTTCACTCTTGGATTGATCGATGGTTCGAAATGGAAACGTTTTTACCCTCGCGCGCTTTTCTGTTTTGTTTCTTCTTCTTCTTTTTCTTATTCTTTGTCTTTTTCTTTTCTGTTATTATCTTTTTCTTTTTCCTATTTCCCCCCCCCCCGTCTTCTTTTTATCGTCGTCGATAAAATCACAAATGTGGCGGTCGTAACTCCCGACACGTTATTCTAATTTCATGGAAATAGGAAAGCCATTTGATTTTATTAAGACTTAGATATATTCTCGGCTAATAAATTAGACTTTGAACAGGTTTTCATTCATCTTTTTTCTTTTTTTTATTATTCTCTTATTCAATCTCTCTCTCTCTCTCTCTCTCTCTCTCTCTCTCTCTCTCTCTCTCTCTCTCTCTCTCGTTCTTTCTTTCTTTCTTTCTTCCCTCCCTTCTCTCTTTCTTCCTGTCGTTGAAAGATAATCAAGAAAAATACAACGAACGGCTATCGAGCCGCGTCTGTTTCTTATCCGGGCACACGCAAGGCAAATATGCTTATTGCCTGCTGCTTAATCCATATCCACTCTCCGATATAATAATCGTGCTTTGCTAAGGATAAAAGTGTCGTAAAAGAGTTTTCGTTTTTGAATAAATAAAAAAAAAAAAAAAAAATAGAAAAAAAATAACAATAAAAATAATACAAAGAAAGAAAGAAAAAAGAAAAGAAAAAAACGGTGAGACACGTTTCGTTTTTGCAACGAAACGCGAGGGAAAGGTATGGATTATTATATATATATATATATAAAAAAATAAAAATAACAAGATGGCGGAGGAGTATATTGAATAACGATCATATGCCGATTCCATTTCTTATTTGCGATCACGTTTTAGATGGGGAACTTTTCGGTGGTAACTCATTGAAAGCTTTTAGAATGGTACGAGAGAGGAAAAGAAATAGAAAAAAAAAAAAAAGAAAAAGATAAAGATAAAATGAATGAAAGGAGGAATGTAGGAAAGAAAGAAAGAAAGAAAGAAAAAGGGGGACAGAGAAGAGGCGCTTACAACCTTATTTTTCATGTTTCACAATGTCATTTCTCCCCCTCTCTCTCTCTCTCTCTCTCTCTCTCTCTCTCTCTCTTTCTATTCCTCTTAATCTCCATCTGTCTATCTTTCTTTCTCTTTCGACAGTCCATCGTTCCCCCGTCGACACCCCCGTTGAAACCTTTCGACCCCTCTCAAAGCTCGAGCCAAGGCTCAAGCCCGGTGACCGCGACTTCTCGAGCATGAAGCATCGAGAGAGAAGCATAGAAGCAGCAGCAGCAGCAGCAGTAGCAGCAGCAGCAGTAACAGCACCGAACGTTTTCTCCTAATTCAATTTGAAAAGCTTTCTGGAGCGCGTCCAAAAGACATCCCGTATTCATGCCGGCGGAATGGCACTCGTAACTCATAGCGGTACAGTCACGATTCCCCAACAGAGTTGAATAAGAGAGAGAGAGAGAGAGAGAGAGAGAGAGAGAGAGAGAGAGAGAGAGAGATCCTTGGAACAGTTAGACTCGCACGATCAACTGTCACATCCTTTTTGGAGGATATCATCTCGAGAAACGATTAAACTGATCCTATCCATCGTCTAATCTCCTCGTCGATTTCTTTCTTCAATTTTGTTGTTTCGTTGTTTTTTTTATTTATTTATTTATGTATTTTTCTTATTCTCTCCCCTTTGCCTTCTTCTCGAGAAAACAAAAGGATATTACGAAAGTAGACGAAGAATTTAAAAAAAAATCTTGTTCTTTTTTATAAAGTGTAATATACGCTTTATTTGTCGCATATATACATTTTCATACAAAGTGTCGTGTTATACACGTGTAAATTATAAATTTATACACACACACACACACACACACACACAAACACATACAACAGAGATGTAGTACAGTGTATTATGTAAATACGCGACATGTCCGGTTTTTACGTATAAACGGCTACGTTACTTTTTCCCCCGAGAGTATGTGAAACGCGCGCGCGCGCAAGGAAAAAGAAAAAAGAAAAGTAATATTTTAAACGAGCTTCGTGTATGATACGATCGTAGGAGGGGGTCGGAGAGGGTAACACGTCGTAGCCCGATGATTGTTTGATATCTACGATGATCTCGTGCCGATGGACGAACCTGCGAGAGAAGAAAGGTCGCGTTAACAAATTTTGTTTTTTTTTTTTTTTTTTTTATTTTTTTTTTTTTTAATGTAACATTCCCCCAACATAATTCCTCCTCGTTAAATATTCATGCAGCCGACATCGAAATGTCGTTTCAATGCCATTTCTCTACCTGCGCTAGGGGGTTACTTTACAATTGGGACGTTTTTGACTCATTAAGCGTCAAATTTGACCTGTCCAAGGGAATTAACTTTGTCCGATGTTTTGTGAAACGTTTGGAAAAGGTCCTCCGTAGCTTTCGTTCTCTGAACTTTGTGCTTTTGCCAGACGATAAAACAATTGTATTGGCCGGGATAGATGGAAAATGTATTATAAATGCATTTTGAATAATGGAAAACACGTAGAACTAAATAGGGACGGGGAGGGGTGACCGGGGGTAATGTCGACGGTGGCAAACCAATTTCAAAGGCAGGAGAGAGACAGGTGAGGACAAGAGGAAGAGAGAAAGAGAATGGGACAAAACAGAAAAGGGTCGGAGGATCGGTGGTTCTGGGTTATGTCTGGGGTTGTTTTGTTCGGAGTTTTGTTTGGGGGTTCTCAGTCTGGTATCTTCTGCAATCATTGACAATCCTCGGGTGTATATGGGAGAAAAAGAAAAAGAGAAAAAAAAATAAACTTAGCCGAGCCAGTCCTCCGGGCCAAGCTTAACCGAACCGACTCGACCCGATCCGATCCTTTCCTGTTTCATTCATTCCTGTCTGTCCTGTCTGTCCTGTCTGTTCTTTGCTCATCCCATTTTGCTCCGTCTCGTCCTGTCGTCGTCTCTTATTTTTGAAATTGCTCTATGCCCATGGACATTAGCGCTTTTCTACGTATTCCCCCTCTTGTTACCATTATTCACAGAGAATACATTTATAGATTTTAATATGTACGTATACGCACATGTCGCCATCGCAAAATAATTTTTCTATTCGAACGAACGAACGAACGAACGATCGAACGATCGATCAATCCATTGACTTGTAAGAATATATCCTCCAAGGACTTGTCTCCTTTCCCTTATGGAATCGTTCATCCGTAGTGGAGAAAGAAGAAGAGGAAGAAGAAGAAGAAGAAGAAAAAAAGAAGAGGAAAAAGAAGAGGAAGAAGGAGTATAATAATAACAAGAAGTACCCTTGTACTTTCACCTGGGACTGTACCCGATGAACTACGGAAGGGAGTCTGGTCTGGAACGAATTGTCCCTTACCCGCAGGACATTCGAGAGCATATTATCCCGACATCATTGGATACGCGTTCGGGACTCGCGATCCTTCATTCTCGTTACCGCGAGAAACATAGAGAATCTTTTTCGTCCGGCCAACCACCAACCAACAACGACGAACAACCTTCGTTCATCATCTTTCGTCGCGACATTATAAAACCGATTTTCCGAGCGTGTCGTCCTCGTCATTGCGTCGTCCTCGTCGTCGTTGTCGTTGTCGTTATATCGTCGTTATCGTCGTTATCGTCGTCGTTGCTGTCGTCGTCTTCGTATTCTTCTTCTTCTTCTTCTTCTTCTTCGTGGACGTCGACGTCGACGTCGACGTCGTCGTCGTCGTCGTCGTCGTCGTCGTCGTCGTCGTTGTCGTCTCTGCTACGACGGAATCGTGGCCAATATTTTCCCCGGCCAGGAATGTCGGCTTTACGGGCAAGCACAAAATGGCTGCCAGCAGGAGCGATCGACCGTTCCTCTACGTGAAAGAGAGAGAGAGAGAGAGAGAGAGAGAGACCGACCGACCGAATGTACCAGCAAGAGAGACAGAGATAGACTGTAATAAAGAGAGACAGGGAGAGAGGGAGAGAAAGAGAAAGAGATAGATAGATAGATAGAGTAAGCTGAAATAGAGAGAGAGTGAGAGAGAGAGTGAGAGAGAGAGACAGGGAGAGAAAGAGAAGGAGATAGATAGAGTAAGCTGAAATAGAGAGAAAGAGAGAGAAAATACGAGTGGCTCTTGCTCTTTCGTGTTCATTCGTACGCCTCTTTCTCTTTCTCTCTTTCTCTCTCTCTCTCTGTTTCTCTTTCTCTCTTGTCCTCCTCCTTCCTTTATTTCTCTCGTTTCCTCTACTCTTTACTCGTGTCACTTCTCTGTCGTTCAACACGCTTATATATACATATATACATATATATATATCATATATATATATACACACACATTATATATATATGTATATATATATGTACATATATATACATAATATATATGTACATGTGTGTATTTCTTTCCTTTTCTAACCCAAAGTCTCCTCGTCGCGTCGAATCATCGTTCCTCTTTCCTTCTCGAGCGCATCGAAGAATTTGTCTTGCTCGCTCTCGCCATCTTCGTCGTTTCAACGCTTCGACGATTTTCTTTCTCTCTCTATCCTCTCCCCTCTCTCTGTTTCTCTCTCTCTCTCTCTCTCTCTCTCTCTCTCTCTCTCTCTCTCTCTCTCGATATCCTCGCTTATCCGTCTTCCTCTGCTTCCTCGAAGCTCGAAATCGTACGTGCGACGAAGACGCACGTAAAGTCCATCTTTCTCTCGTTCGTCTCCTTGTTGAACAGATAGCAGCATTTCTCTCTTTCTCTTTCTCTCTCTTTTTATCTCTTTCTCTCTCTCTCTCTTGTTCATGTTACTCACACAAAGCTATATATATATATATATATACATACCAGCTACGGTGCTTCCCTCCCTCCCCCTCTCCCCCTCCCCCTCTCTCTGTCGTATCCACTTTGTTCCCTATGGTAACGGCCCGAGAGAAAGAGCGAGTGAGAAGGGAGATACGACCAATGCTGAAGAGATGGAAAAGCACAATTACAAGAGAGTAGGAACGAACACACACACGCATACACACACGCGCGCGCGTCCGCATGCGTACAGAGGCTCGAAGAGCTAGCTCGCATGCATGCGTACGTAGGTATGCATGTGTACGTACGTACCTACGTATATATGTATGTGTGTATGAATGTGTGTATGTATGCACTATGTATGAACACATCGTATGCGCGCGCGATTCAACATAGGCGTTGGCAACGTGGAAGCGACACGCGTTCTCTCTCTCTCTCTCTCTCTCTCTCTCTCACGCTTCAGGCAAGCGACGACCGCGTACACACTAATTGTGCGGCGTACCCAACTGAGTTACATTGTCTCTCGTATTATACATACACGATATTGCCTGGTGGTTCCCTCCCCGCAAACCATCACCAGTCTCTCTCTCTCTCTCTCTCTCTCTCTCTCTCTCTCTTGCTCTCTTTGGGTCGACCGAAGCGCCATCTAACCATCTATCCTGTAGCTACATCGACCTACCGAGAGATGGGCGCGCTTATGCATGCATGCATCCATGCATGCATGCATGCAAGTATGTACGTATGTATGCATGCATGCATGCTACATATATATATATATATATATATATATATATACCTACCATCTCATACACGCGTATATGCACACGTATGTGTACATACACACGACATATCGCGTAACACGAGCACCGTTATTCGATATCCACGCTCGATCGAAGGTGGTAACGACATGAGCACGACTACGACGACAACGACGACGACGACGACGACGACGACAACGTACACGAGCAGAACAGAGCAGAACAGAGTAGAACCGAACAGAACAAGAACAGAGCACAGCACAGCACAGCACAGCAGAGCAGAGCAGAGCAGAGCAGAGCAGAGAAGAGCAGGAGGAGTCTCGATACTATGTCTGCTGTGTCTACGATTATCTATCTATCTGTATGTCTATCTGTATGTCTGTATGTCTATCTGTATGTCTGTCTATCTGTATGTCTGTATGTCTGTATGTCTGTCTGTCTGTTTGTCTACCTCTTTTTTTTTGTCTGTCTGACATCGTAAACGCCGGCTGTATTAACGGCGAACGACAGTGGCGGCGATGGAGTCGACTGTGAAAGAATAGGAGTAGGAGGTGGCTATGATGATGATGATGATGATGATGATGATGGTGATGGTGATGATCTTCGTCGATTACGTCAGGGAGAAATAGAGAGAAAAAAAGAAAACGGCTTTCGTCGAGCCGACGCCTCTCGTTATATATATCGTTGGCTTGGCCGTCTATGAAACGAGCCGAACTAGCTTATTTATGCTTGTCGATACGATCGCATCGTAAGCTCCACCGTTTAAGAGATCGACCGTGCTCGTTCATCATCTCTATCTATCTCACTCTTTCTCTCTCTCTCTCTCTCTCTATCTTTCTCTCTCTATCTCTCTCTCTCCCCCTCGATCGCTCTTACCCTTTCTATTTATATTCTATGGAGTTGGTCTATTGTTTCTAACGTAGGGGGAGAGTCAATTATTACACCGCAGGTTAGATATCGGATATAACAATTTTGAATTAGTATCGAATACATTAATGTACAAGATCTGTTGTATGTACAGAATGATTTCCAATATCTATGTATATCTATCTATCTATCTATCTATCTATCTATCTATCTATCTATCTATCTATCTATCTATCTTTCTCTCTTAACACATAAAGTTTCCGTTTGGTCGAAGTTCCAGTCAAGTTACGTGAGAGATACCAAACGAGACATAGAGAGAAGGAGAGAGAGAGAGAGAGAGAGAGAGAGAGAGAGAGAGAGAGAGAGAGAGAGAGAGAGAGAGAGAGAGGATCCTGTCCGATTCTAACAACACACTGTTTACAGTCTAGCGTGTATGTTTACGGGCGTCCTAATGAAATCCAGGGGCAAACAGGGGGGCCCTGCGGAACGTTTGCGAATGCGAAACCATAGCGTACCTGCTTCTAATTCGTTGTGCAACCACGTCGTTAATTCGGTGTGTAATTACGGCATAGACCATCGGATAAATTGCTTTGTCCGTCTCCATCGGAGAGAATAAGCGAATAGGTAGTATTCTAGATGCTGAGATAGCCTATTATCATATTGTACATATCTACCACCCATCTACCTATCCTATTTATCTATGTATATATATATATATATATATATATATATATATATATATATCTTATGTACAACTATACGAGCTTTGTAGTAAGTAATAGGAAAGGAAACGAAAAACAAAAATAAAAATAAAAATAAAAATAAAGATTACGATAGGGGTTTGGTTAGATCGGTCAGTTCCTGTGTGCTTCAGGTTTTTAAATCCCTTAAACAATAAGGGCAGGGTTTTACCAAACTTTTATGAGCGACTACGTTGTCGGAGATTATCCACTTTCTAATACGATAAACTTTTACGAAAGTATAACGGATAAGTATAATTGCCGTCGAGATAATTAACGTAAATCTCGTAATTGATTTTATTTATGAATATTCGAAGCGAGAGATGATTATGTCGGAGAGTAATAGATAATACATTGTTTCTTAGAGAATCGAGCAATCAATCGTTGCGAGATCTTTAATTAAATCAAAAATTTTGTATTCAATTCGTTCGAGACGAATTCTCGAGGTGTATATAACTTCTTCCTCTTCGTCTTCTTCTTCTTCTTCTTCTTTTTTTTTTTCGAACGAATACATAAATTATTCAACACGATTCACAATTTTTTCTATTTTTTTTCTTAAAAAAAAAAAAAAAAAAAAATAAAAAAAAACAAATATTAACGAGTGCAGTGTTTCTCGACATACTTCTAAATCTCTAATCACGAACTATCGATTTAATTAATATTTATAGACACGTCGTAGAAAATTAAATTGAAATAAAACATATCGGAGAAACTATCGATCGTGTACATATATATATATATATATATATATATATATATACACCACTGGCATTATTTAAGCGAGTCATCGTAATCCGATTGGATAGCAAATTCTTCGAAAGACAATCTCCGTAGCGAAGTGCCGTGTAAATATTATACAAACGTCTTTTCGACCGCTCCGGGCGTCGGCGTCGGCGGGGGTCGGTCTCTCTCTCTCTCTCTCTCTCTCT
>OU426858.1:4064433-4069433 GCA_911387685.1 Dolichovespula media
AATGAAACGTTCCAATGGAAAGCAAATAATCGAACTAAATTAATTTTTAGATCGTGCAACGTTCGCGAGCCTTTGAAGTGGATCTTCTTTCTCTCTTTTTTTTTTTTTCTTTTTACCACAAATATATATATATATATTTGCGTGGATAATTCAGTAGAAAAAAAATGATATGTCAAAGAACGATGGATGAACGAGGGAGAGAGTACATTAAATAATTACGATAATAATTAGATATACTTCTTGGACGATCCTAAAAATCTGTTAAAGTCAAGAGTAATTGAAAGAATAAAAGTTCGAATTAAGAATCGTAGGAGAATATTTGTAATGCGATTGACAATGTTTCCCTGATTAAACCCGATATTGTTATCGACTAAGAATATAAGTGATCATTATTTTTAGTTCGAATCGAAGAAGGTGGAATAAAGATAATAATAATAATAATAATAATAATAATAATAATAATAATAATAAAAAAAAATAGTACGCGACACGTACTTTTTTTCTTCATCTTCATCATCATCGTCATCGTCGTCGTCATCATTATCATTGGCAACGGACAAAAAGGAGAAAGACAGAGAGAGAGAGAGAGAGTGATAGAGGGGGGGAGGGGATAGGCTGAAAAGAACAGATTGTATTTTCCGACGGAAGCTTCTCCAGTTTCGATGGGGGTTAGGAGGGAGGTGGAGGATCGATTTATTTGCCGAGGAAAGTCGGTATATATATATATATATATATATATATATATATCGTGTCTGGGTTGTTTGGTCTGGCTGGTCGAGCTCTCTCGGTGGGTTGTTCCCTAACGTAGGTCGTTCACGACGAAAGGATCGTGTTACGATAAAGAACCGTTCTGTTTTCCTCACCCTCCTACTCTCTTTCCTCCTACCACTCTCTTTTTCCAAGTTGTTTCTTACTCTCGTTTCTTTGCTCTCTACGCTTTTCGTATCCTTCGTCGGAAATTCGAGTCGGCGATCGTCCTTGCGGTCTCTCTCTCTCTCTCTCTCTCTCTCTCTATCTCTCTTCCACTCTTGGTCTATCTGTCCGTCTCTCTCTGTTTCTCTCTTTGCACGATCGTTGCTCGTTTATAGCATAGATAGCCCCTCGTGGCCAGATTTCTCTTCGTTATTTCCTTTAGCTTAGCAAAGATAGCTTTGTTTGATCAACTCATTGAAAATTCTTACGCGATAGCAAACCATATCTATATTGGCCGAATGATATCCTTTACGATCGTATATATATATATATATATATATATATATATATACATACGTGTGTGTATGTATGTTTCTTGACCTATTTTTATTGTAGAGGGATGAACGGATCAAAATTAATCTCGGGTTATAAGAAGAAACAAAAAAAAAAAAAAAACGAAGAAAAAAATTAGAGAAGAGAAAGAAAGAACAATACAGAGAAATTATTATTTTACGAGGCGATCCCTTTTTTGAGCCTTTGCTTTGAGGTTTTACAAGCCCTTACGACAAGTAGGCTTGTATAGTTGATACGATCAAAAAGAAAAGAAAAAAAAAAATAAAAAAGATAAATCAGTCCGAAATTTTTCAGATAATGAGTGTAATTGACATTTTGAAATGCACTTAGAGATTACTGGGTTGGGGGGGAGGGCTGGATGATCGAGCTTTTACTCTTTTTGTTTTTCTTCCCTTCTCTCTCTCTCTCTCTCTCTCTCTCTCTCTCTTTTTTTTCTTTTCCTTTTTCAACGAATAAATGGCGAATAAAAGTTTGACAGAAATGGGAAGAAGAAAAGGTAACGTTTTTCAAAATGGCTGATGGCTACCTCATTCACACAAACACACGCAAACACACACACACACACACACACACACACACAACAAACATCAGCTAGAAAGGTAGAGAAGAGAACCGACTGATCGATAGCGCGGTGACAGTACTACCCCCACTCTTTCTCCTTTTTCTCGTCTATCTATCTCTATCTCTCTCTTTCCCTCTTTCTCTCTCTCTCTCTCTCTCTCTCTCTCTCTCTCTCTCTCTTTTGGGATTACCTCTCGGACGATTTCAAAATTGGAATTCGCCTTGATACCTTCTCGAGCGAACCACCCTTAACGTTTATCGACTTTACTTCGCTTTTACACGATGCTTTTGAAGTTGTACGCTCGCCTTACGAGAGTCACTTTTGTTTTAATCGAATTGACTCCGTCATCGTAATCCCTTTTTAATTCTCTTTCTCTTTTAAAAGGACTGTTAACGCGAATGGAAAGGGGTGAGGGTTAAAAATAGATAGAGATGATGATGATGATAACGACTACGACGACGACGAGGACTACGACGACGACATTGATGATTCGTTTGCTTTGTTCTACGTTGGAACAAAAAAAAATGGTAAAGGGAAAGAAAAAGAAAAAGAAAGGAAATGAAGGAAGGAAGGAAGGAAGGAAGGAAGAACGAACGGATAGAGAATAATAATATGGGTATATATTCGAGAATATATTTGTTACTATTTCCTATTATCTATTTTTCTTGGCTGGATATGTGTCTATACGTATGGTAAATAATTAATATGTTTGCGCGAACAAGCGCGAAAACGTTCATACGAGTTTAGTTATTTTCAGTAACTTATAGGTTGCATATGTGCTCTCTCTCTCTCTCTCTCTCTCTCTATATATATATGTATACGCGTGTGTGTATGTGTTTATGTATATTTGTGCATGTAAACCGAGTATTTCCAAGCTATTTTAGATGGAAATAACTTTTTATAGAACGAACTCTGAATGCTTGAGTGGATATAAGCTGAAATTAGTGTGATGATATACGAAGTACATTGATTATTGCAAATAAAGAATGTTATGTAGGTTGTAACTAAAAGTAAAAATAACGGTACAAGCTATTTCAAAAAAGAAAATGAAGAAAGAAAAGAAATGAAAAGAAAAAAATCTTTTCGAACATTTTTTTTCTTCTTTCTTTTCTCTTTCGAAAAATAAGATACATGAAGATATTTATAAAATATATATATATATATATATATATATATATATATATAAACATTACTTTCGTGCATTATATAAATATATCGTTTTATATATAAAAGTAAAAAAAGGATCCATTGAGAGTTTAAATTATTAACGGATATAAATTATTTTTGGATTGATCGATGAAAAGGAAACGTTGGGTTAGAGATCTCAAATAATTTCAACGTTAACAAAGTTTTAGAATAGTAAATCGATGAATGATGTCGGGGAAGAGTCGCTCAAAATAAAACTTTTTCTCTCTCTCTTTTTCTCTCTGTTTCTTTCTCTATTTCTCTCTTTCTGTTACTCTTCAATCTTCGTCGAATTGATAGAGGAAAATTCAGAGTCAGTGTCGGCACGTTTCGTGCCGTACTATAAACTCGACTCAATTACCGTGATTATCGCGGGCACACACACACACAAATACACACACACACACACACACACACACACACACACACACACACACACTGTCGTGATGGAGGTACGTGGCAATATTCGATCGAACCACTTGGAGGAGTTTTAATCGAAAATTATTCTCCGTTAAAGGTTCACCGAGAGAAAGAGATAGATAGATAGATAGATAGATAGATAGATAGATAGATGGATAGATAGGCAGATAGATAGGAAGAAAGAGGGATGAGGTGGTGTAGCGAGAGATAGTTAGGGGGATGAGGAGGACTGAGCGATGCACCGTGAAAAATCAATTTGTCGGCGAATCGTTCCGCGCTTCTACTTTCCGCTTGTTTTTACACGGACTTTTTTCTTTCTTTCTTTTTTTTTTTGTTTTTCTTTTTTTCTTTCTTTTTCATTCTCCCTTTTTTTTTCTCTTTCATTTATCGACCGATCAATCGAGCCATCGAGAATTATCGATTAGCTCGCGCGTTATCTGCTCTCTTCAGATAGTCCTTATTTATTTATCCTCTTTTATCCTGGATTAGATAATGTCCATTGCATATTCGTAATGCTTGTGTATCCCACGTCAGGGTTGAATATCGATTAATATCGATTAATTTGTAGGTTGCAATCGGTGAGAATCATCGACTAGTTCAGCGCGCGTGTATTTTCGAGATATTTGTTTATTCTCTCTTTACTTTTCTTTTTTTTTTTCGTTCTTGTTTTCTTTGTTTCCTTTATTTCTTTATTTCCTTTTTTCATTCTTCCTCTTTTCTTTATTTTTTCTTTTTTTTTTTTTTTTTTTTTTTTTTTCACTAGGCTATGTATGTCCATTATTGCGATACGTGTATTTACATCGAGGTTAAGAATCGATCGATTAATTTATTGATTTAACCTACAGGAAATATCGATTGATGTGTATTTTTGAGATGCCTCTTTTCTTTTTATCCTTTTATTTTTTCTTTTTTTTTTTTTTCCTTTTCCATCAAACGATACCTATCTGTTATTGCAATATGCGTATGTATTTACGTCAGGGTTGGTAGTCGATTGATTAATTTATCGATTTAACCATCAGGAAGTATCGATTAATGTGTATCTTTCAGATATTCTCTCTCTCTCTCTCTCTCTCTCTCTCTCTCCATGTTTTTTTTCCTTCTTCTTTATTTTTATTTGATTAGGTGGAAGTCTATCCGCTTTTATAAAATGTATCTACAAAATGCGTACGTCAGGGTTGAGAATTAATCGATTCATTTATCGATTAATGTGTATTTTCGAGATATTATTTTTTCTTCTTCTTTTCTTTCTTCTTTTCCTTTTCACGTTTCCATTTGATTAGGTGAAGTCTACCCGTTTTATTTTCCTCATTGTCTCATTTTTCCTTCTTTTCCTTTTCTTTCTTTTCTCTCTCTCTCTCTCTCTCTCTCTCTCTCTCTTTTTTTTTCTTTTTAATACGTTCACGTACCTTACGTACGATAGAATACGAGCATCGATAGAGAAATTTATCGACTTAACGGTCTGGTAATATCGATTAATGTGTATTTACGAGATATTTCTTTTTTATTTGACTAGCTGACGTGTGCTATCCACTTTTGTAACTTCTGTGTGCGCGTGTATGTTTACACA
>OU426858.1:4079433-4081933 GCA_911387685.1 Dolichovespula media
GTCGTTTAACCTTAAGTTGAACTTAATGGAGATTCGGTTGGTATCGATCGTCGACGTGACAGATAGATGCCCATGAGAATGGTAATAGGATCAATCGTGGCGAGCACATCTGCGTCTCTATAATGCGCGACGGTCCACACGAGTCACAAATACTATTACTATTACTATGACTATGACTATGACTACGACTAGGGCTACGACTACAAGGAGGATGTCACTGAAGAGAGAGACAGAGACAGAGACAGAGACAGAGAGAGAGAGAGAGAGAGAGAGAGAGAGAGAGAGAGATAAGATGAGGTCGGGGGTAAGAGGAGGAAACGTTGTATTACAAAAGCCGGTTATAACCGGGTGTCTAACGCTTACGTGTACACATAGGATACATAAATGCATATATTAACATATATATATACATATACACAACACACAAATATATATATGTATATAAGACAAGTATGTATATAGAAAACATGGATTTGATTCGACTATGTATTTTACGTTGTTTCGAAGTGTGTTTAAACGCCCGTTTATACTATTATTAACGCCATTAATATATATATATATATATATATATATATATATACACAGTTTCGTATTCTAATACCTCGTTAATAGGTAGAATTTAGTTATCGAAGGTATTAGAAGTTTCTCTATGAAGACATTTCCGTTAGTTTCAGTTGGCACTTCTGAAACGTAATTATCGAATCTGGACGAAGATCAAAGTTACATACATACGTATATACGTACATACATACATACATACATACATAGATACATACATACATACATACATACATACATACATACATACATACAAGTCGAAATCGAATAAGACCCAATTTGACACGTTTATAAACTCAATCGATCTAATTTTCGTACTTTCCAATCTCTATCAGTATATAGGGTAAATAATTTTCTTATTTCTTCTCTCTCTCTCTCTCTCTCTCTCTCTCACACACACACACACACACACTCTCTCTCTCCCTCTCTTTTATTCTATCTCGAAACGTTAAAATTCTAACTACGTCGCGAGAACCCGTATGATAATGCGTATTGCGAAAAGGATTTTTTTCTTTTATTTTTTTTTCTTCTTTTTTTTTTTATTTTTTTATTCCCCTTTCGAGCTCTCTCGCGTTGGTTTGGAATCCAGTTGGAAATACACTTACAGATATTCTCGCCTTGTCACGGTTCCTTGGAATCTAAGCGTAAACCGTTGGGGGAAAATGTTTCTCTTGTTCTGGCAGCCGTGAAAATGGAATTCACAGGGAAAGTTCTTCGTACCGTTTCTACACAACGATAAGTTAAACGAGCGAATTTCTCGTCTCTACTCGTAGCCGCCACTGCCGCCTCCCCCCCCCCGTCCCCCCGTCCTCCCCCTTCCCCCTCGTCTCTACCTAGACCCCCCACCTCTCTTTCTTCTTCTCTTCTCGCGAATGTGAACGGAAGAGAACGAACGCGAGATTCTATGGGATGGGTGATGGGGGATGGGGGATGGGGTAGGAGGGAGTAGGTCGTTCTCTTTTCGGATGTACGGGGATACCTTAGAAAATGAGAAATTTTATGCATCTCTGCCGATAGATAGAACTTCTATCGTAGTCTGCTTTGTGGACGGACCGACGGACGAACGAAAGATAGAACGATAGAACGATAGAATGAACATCCCCCAACTTTGAAATTTCTATTATATATATATGTCTTATTCGTCCGAGAGATAGACAACTTTTCAAAACTATAAATTGATATATACTTGTGTATGTGTGTGTGCGTGTGTATAATATTTATATTGAATAAATATATATATGTATATATTGTATTGAAAATGGTTTATTAATTTTCTATTATCATAGTTCGTGAATCGTTTCATTTTAAACTCGTTATTTTTTCACAAAAAACGTTTCTTACAAACTTAAAAATTTGTTTACTCTACTCTAGTCATTGTATCCCGAGATATAGATAACTTTTCACAACTACAAATTGATAAATCCTTTGAAAATGATTGATGATGCAAGAAAAATGATATATCAGTTTTCTGTTATTTCATTTCATCGATCTTCATCTTTAGTTCGTTCCTTTACATTTTCTTTATCGTCTTTCTTCGTTTCTCTTTAACTTTTACATTCTAACGTTTTCATAATTTTTTCTTTATTATAAATCGACGTGTGCGTGTGCGTGCGTGCGTGCGTGCGTGCGTGTGTGTGTGTGTGTGTGTGTGTGTGTGTGTGACGGAAAAAATGATTTAATATTAAATTTCTATCGATTGAATTAATCATAGATATCTTTCAATTCAATCGTTATACTTCATTCGTACTCTTTTCTCACGAACTTCTCGTGCTTCTACCAAAAACGAAGAAATAAGAAATTGAGAAAGTTTCTCTCGGATAGAGCTAGCTTAGTTTACCTTCGGGAAACGACAAACGAAAGAATTCTCGGCTCGAGTGGCTCTTTTTATCTCGTAACTCGTATTACATCGCGCTCATCGATAAGAGATAGGAATAATCTTGAG
>OU426858.1:4086933-4101933 GCA_911387685.1 Dolichovespula media
TCGTGAGATTTGAATCTCTCTCTCTCTCTCTCTCTCCCTCTCTCAAACGAAAATCGTTGTTGGAAACTCGATCGAGCAAGCGAAGGAGCAACCAAGCAAGCAACCAAGCAACCATGCAAGTAAAACGTTCGAATTTTCTTTTTCATACTAGATAGGTAGGATCGTTGAACGAAAGTCGAGCAATATTTCGAACTTTTTCAAATATAAACGAATGAACGTACGAAACTATACGAAACGATACGAAACTATACGAAACGATACGAAACGATACGAAACGATACGAAATGAAACGAACGGAATAAGAACACAGAAAAACGCGTATAGACGGATACGTGCATCGCGAATGAGTGAGTGAGAGAGAGAGAGAGAGAGAGAGAGAGAGAGAGAGAGAGAGACGCGTATGTAAAAATATACACGGGGAGATCTTGCGAGGCCCCCGGGTACGTACGCGCCCGGTACGGCGCCGGTATAAATATTTATACGCCTTGGATTCTATATAATTCGTCGTTTATTTAAAAATCAAATTTTATAATCCACGAGCGCGGACTGTCAGGATGGGTTCACTTTTATGGCGCGCATATATCATCGCGCTCGCGCTTGCGCCCGCGACTCTTTAAATAATTCATATGCCTTTTAAGAGAGCGAGGCTTTTCATATATATCCTTCCTTCTTCTTATTTTTTTTCCTTCTTTTCTTTTATCTTTTTTTCTTTTTATTTCTTTAATCCTTTATCCTTTATTATTATTTTTACTTATCTTTTTCCGAAAGGAATTTCCGACCAAGCTTTTCAGGCGTATAAATCATTTTTGAAAAGTTTTTGATCGTGGCAGAGGCATTAAGGGAAAAACACGAGAGAAAAGAGAAAGAGAGAGAGAGAGAGAGAGTAAGAGAATAAGAGATAAGATTTTGTTAAAAGTTTCTATGTTATCGATGATCGTATATTACTAAACGTTGATAAATAATCGATGCATATGTATGTCAGGTACGTTGACGTTGTTAACATCGAGCAGGAAATCGAGCTCTCGAAGACGAAGAGAGAGAGAGAGAGAGAGAGAGAGAGAAGGAGAAAACGTTTACGATCGTATGTAAATAGCGTTCCATTCTCGCTTCCTGACCAGCTTAGCTTCCTACTTCATCGGCTTAATGCGACTAACAGCCGTCATAATTTCATTGTTGTTTTAATCGACCTAACGGTACTTTTCAGGACAGGTCAGGATACACATTCTTCCTCGTACCCAATAGTAATAATAGTTCTTAGACGATAATTCCTCCGTTCTTCGTAAAAAAAAAGGAAAAGGTAATAAAGCAAAATAATAATATTATTTGTCTATTCTCATTATATTTCGTTCGCATTGTTTGCGAATCTCTCTCTCTCTCTCTCTCTCTTTCTCTCTTATTAACTTGGTGCCATTTAATAAGTGAGGACGATCTTTGAAGGGTAGAAAAAGATTTCAAAAGAAAAGGGAAAAAAGAAAAAGAAGAAAAGAAAGAGAAAGAAGAGAAAAGAAAAACCGGTGCACTTTTCTAGTATACCACTCATAGAATCTCACCATTCTTGCGATATTAGCTCTATCCGTTATATTCTGTCCGACTAGTCTATGGTGTGAGAGAGGGGGGGAAGGGAGAGAGAGGGATATTGAAAGAAAGAGAGAGAGAGAGAGTTTATTCATCGTCCCGAGGATAATCCCTCTTCTACCTAGGCACTTAAAGTCGGACTCGAGTTTTAAAACTCTTTTCCCGTCTGCCGCTCGGTTTAAAGCCGGTGCGATTATGAATTATCGTTGCGTGGTAATTCCAAGGTAGTAAAACCTCCCCTCTCCAAGGTTTTTCCTACCTTGTCGTTTCGTTGAAATACTTCGACGATACATATCACACACATGCGTGTGTGTGCGCTCGCGCACATATACATATGTAAATATATATATATATATATATATATATATATATATATAAAGAGGGATAATACGATCGATTAAATGACCATCATAAAATCGATTGAGGTTATTAACGTATTCGAAAAAAACAAAAAAAAAGAAGAAAAAAAGAAAGAAAAGAAAAACGAGGTAGAAGAGAAAAACCGCGGTAAAATAAAAATACGTGGTGACGATGGCCGTCCTTACTTGTATTATTTAAGGCTGCGCGCTCGAACACGGTTTAGAACGAAGCCTCGAAGACATTTTTATTTTTTAACGTTTTAAACGTAAATACTACGAAAAGATAAATCATTTACTAAGATATTTTATATATATTGTCACGGACGGACGACACTCGGTGTGGTGCATAATGAAAAACGTGAACGAATGAATGTACGTAACGTATGAACGAACGAAGAGAACGAACGAAGAGAACGAACGAGGAGAAGGAACGAGGAGAAGGAACGAGGAGAAGGAACGAGGAGAAGGAACGAGGAGAAGGAACGAGGAGAAGGAACGAGGAGAAGGAACGAGGAGAAGGAACGAGGAGAAGGAACGAGGAGAAGGAACGAGGAGAAGGAACGAGGAGAAGGAACGAGGAGAACTAACGAAGAGAACGAACGAAGAAGAAGAAGAAGAAGAAGAAGAAGGACGACGAGAGTATTTGGAGCGACCGAACGTGACTGGCAGAGAAGAGAGTAGAAAAGAGTAACGCGGCGTTAAAGGACGGATCCGGAGGTGACGGCGGCAGCAGCAGCAGCAGCAGCAGCAGCAGCAGCGGTAGTGGCGGTGGCGGTGGCAATGGCGATGGTGGTGGCGATGGTGGCGGCGGCGGCGGCGGCGGCGGCGGCGGCGGCGGCGGCGGCGGCGGCGGCGGCGGCGGCGGCGGCGGCGGTAGTGGCGGCAGCAATGGTGGCGGTGGCGGCAGCAGCAGCGACGGTAGGAGTAGCGTGTAGGTAGCGACGGTGGTAGTAGTAGGGATGGCGGGCTGATGGGTGGGGGTAGATGGGAGTGAGGGGAGTGCTGCCGGCCGTAGCACCGGTCGAGAGAAGGGTGGGGGTAGCGTTGGCTCAGTAAGCGCCAAGCGCTCGAGCCGGTACGACGTGGTGTGAAGTGTAGTGAGTGAGGATATATATACACATATACATATATACAACATACATACATATATATATGTACATACGCACGTATACGTACACACACTCACGCACACACCTACACAACACATGCATATATATATATATATACACACCGGTATACAATGGCGAACGATTTTCGTGGCTCGTGAAAGAAAAGACCGGCGCTGTCGACTATACGCTAGTTTTATTATCTAATAACGGTTAACTCGTGTCGCTTAAACATCAGTTTTTTCTGTTTTTTTTTCTTTTTTTTTTTAAATAAAAAGAAAAAGAAGTGAAGGAAGAAGAAGAGACAAGACGTGGGAAGAAAAAGGTACGACGGTTGTTGTTAAAAGTCGGTCAACGAAAAGGGAAAAGAAGAAAGGAAAGAAGGAAAGAAGGAAGGAAGGAAGGAAGATAAAAAGGAAAGAGTGAGTGCATCGACGAGCTTCCCAAGCTCGATATCACAGTGTATTTGCTATATAGTGTGAGTGGAGTGTGACTGGTGTGTGTGTGTATACTCACGGGAGCGTGCTCTGTCTTGCTCTCTCTCTTTCTCTTTTTCTATATATATATATATCTTTATATATATATATATATATATATATATATATATATATATATATATATATATATATATATATATATATTATATATATCTTTCTCTGTGTGTTGTGTGCCTGTATCTCTTCTCTCTGTAGCTCCCGTTTCTCCCTCCTTCCCTCTCTTTCTCTCTCTCTCTCTCTCTCTCTTTATTTCTCTCCTCTCTCACACTCACTCACCCTCACCCTCTTTCTATCTCTGTCTCTCGGTCGGTGTCGTTCGGGCCCACTCGTCTCGATTCGGCTCGTCGAACGAACGCGACGATGCAGCAGGAGGCCTGTCTGTGTGTGTACCGCGTCGTGCCACGTCGTACGTGCGACCGATTTTACGTGTGTTAGTGGTAATGGTCGGCCATGCCGCTTTTCCGAGTACCGCGTGAAGTGAGTGCTTTGAATATTTTTTTCGTTGTTGTTGCTGTTGCCGTTGTTGTTGTTGTTGTTGTTGTTGTTGTTGCTGTCGTCGTCGACGTCATCGCCACCATCGCCAACTCCTTCTTCTTCTTATTCATCGCCTTCGCCAATGTCGTCGTTGCCGTTACCTTTGCAAATACGACACCATCGTTATCGCCGTTGTTGCTGCTGTCACCTACCCGTCTCCGTCCTTTTCTATTCAACGCCAAGCCAAATATCCGGAATTAACTAAGTTTTACTAGCCGGGAAAAATCCTTCGAGGTTTTTACGTGATTATTATACGTGTATATATATACGCGCGCGCATACATACATACATACATACATACATACATACATACATATATATATATATGTGTGTGTGTGTGCCTCTTGGGCTCGTGTTTATCTATACTTGTGTGCCTCTCTTCGATCGGACTACACGTATAACCGAATACAACACAACACAACACACACGACGACGCGACGACGACGACGCCGACGACCGACCGACCGACCGACCGACCGACCGATCGACCAACCAACCAACCAACCGACCGTCGGTGAAAGAAGCTAAACGAAATCCACGATATACGAAATTTTCGACGATGAACTAATTCGTCGTAAGTATATGTTCTCTCATTTTCATTATTTTTATTGTTTATAAAAATCGTGGAGAGAGCGATGTTGTTGTTACCGACGAATATTTATTTTTTTTTGTCGTTTTCTTTCTCTTTGTTTTTTTCTTTCTTTCTTTTTTTATTGTTTACGCTTTTACAAGATAATTTTTCTAGATACGATGGGGAAAAGGTAGCAAATAACGGCACGCGGTATTTGTTGCGTGGATTTTCTCGTACGTTTTTCTTCTCTCTCTCTCTCTCTCTCTCTCTCTCTCGAATACACACGCTCACTTTCTTCCCCTCGTTCTCTCTTCTTCCACCTTCTCCTCTTTCTCCTCCTCTTCCTTTCTCCTCTTCCTCCTTTAGTTCCTTCCTCTCCGGACGTCGATCGCCGCGTGGGACAAAGGATAAGCGAGTGTTCTCTCTCTCTCTCTCTCTCTCTCTTTTCGACATCGTGCAGAAATATTTATATATATATATATATATAAATAAAATAAATAATATATATATATATATTATTTATTTTATATACGTAGATATATACGTACATATATATCTATGTAACGTAAGTTTATATGTACGTATTATATGGATATATATGTGTGTTCGTATACACTTTTACATACCCATGTATGTATGTATGTATGTATGTATGTATGTATGTATGTATGTATGTATGTATGTATGTATGTATGTATGTACACACGTGTGTATCGTAAACACATATATAGTACAATTGTAGTGAGTGAGTGAGTGAGTGAAAGAGAGTGAGAGGGGGGGGAGTCGCGCTTGTGTGTAGGGGAGCGTGTAAGCGGAGTCGGCAGCAGTGGAGCTGCCCGGATTATTTATCGACCTGCACGAGGTATTGTGACTACGTGCCGACGAGTCTTACGAGAACGAGCCGTTAGTCGTTAGTAAATCGAATGGCGTGCGAGTTAGCACGCTCGAGCGATAAGACGCAACTTGCCGACATTGTTGTTCCTTTCTTTTTCTTTCCTGTTCTTCGTCCTCGTCTTCTTTTTCTTCTTCTTCTTCTTCCTTTTCTTCTTCTTCCTCGTCTTCCTCTTCTAATTTTTTTTTTCATTGCTTTTTCCTGTTTTTTTTATTCTTTTTTCTTTCGCGGTATCTTCCCCCCCCTTCTTCTTTCCGTCCACTTTCCGGAAGTAACGCGCGCGAGTAGCAAAAAAAAAAGGAGGAGGATGAGGAAGAGAGGAAGAAGAAGAAGAAGAAGAAGAGGAGGAAGAAGAAAACAAGTCGCTCCTCTTTTACTTAAGATTTATCGTATCGATCCTTTTTTTCCCTTCTTCTTTTTTTTTTAATCAGAAAAAGAAAAAGCATGAAACGAGTCGATGGAAAGAAAGGGCTAGGCGGGGAAAAAAGAAAGAAATAAACGTCGTTTGAAAAGCCCGCCCGAACGGCCATATTGGACGGCGAGCGGGGTAACCGTTATCGAGTGGCGACAGTTTCTTCTTTTTTCTTTCTTTCGTTTTTTATTCTCTCCTCTTCTTTTTATTCTCTCTCTCTCTCTCTCTCTCTCTCTCTCTCTCTCTCTCTCTCTCTCTCTCTCTCTCTCTCTCTTTCTCGTTCAAACTGACGTTTTACACGAATCTGTCAAGATTAGTAGCGTGCTGCCATCGAAGCACGATATTTTCTTTTTCTCCCCCCCCTACTCTACTCTCCTCTCCTCTCTCTCTTTCCTTCCTTTTTTTCTCTCTTTTTCCCTTCTTCATTTTCTCTCTTTTTCTTTCTTGTTTTTTCTCTTTCTCTCTCTCTTTCTTTCTTTCTTTCTTTCTTTCTTTCTTTCTTTTTTTGGTTAATACGAATTAACGATCAAGCGCAAAGAACTGGGTAAGAAAAGTTATAGGGGGCGTTTAAGATGTATAAATCACAAGTCGCCGCGATGTTTCTCGCTGATTTAACTCATACCACGGCGTGTTAGTCGTGCATGATTTATGTTTGTTAACCAACCAACCAACCAACCAACCAACCAACCAATCAACCAACCAACCAACCAACCAACCAACTGACCAACCAACCAGCTAACCGACCGACCGACCATCTGATCGACCAATCAACGAACCAACAGTCTGTTATACGACTCTCTCGAAATTCTCATCTTTATTTATCGTTACTCGTCTTTAAGGATATGAATGTAAACAAGAAAAAAAAAAGAAGAGAGAAAAAAAGCTTGGCGTGGGAAGGGGCTGAAGAGAGGGGGGAGTGGCGTGGACGGGAGGGAAGGAGGGGGAAAAAAATTATCGTCCGTGTTATACAACGAAAAAATTCATTAAATATCGCTATCAACATGACATCGTTATTAGGCGTTACTTAATACATACCTGTCCATTTGCAACGAAATAATATTATTTTTCTTAATGGGATATGGACGATGTTGAGAATATTTCTATCGGGTGTATCGAAAAGTATTGATCAATTTTCTACGTTTTCAAACAAAAGATGATAATTATTATATCATTGATTCATTTATATATATATATATATATATATATATATATATATATATATATATGTTTCGTTCTTATAATTCATTCTTATAACGGGTGTCGAGAAAACCATCGACAAACTTTTTCATTTAACTATGGCGTTGGTCAGTAATCTTTCTTTTTTCAGTTGGAAAGTGGTAATATGGGTTCTCTCACATCGACGCTTTCTTAAAAGGCCATAAGGTATATATATATATATATATATATATATATATATATATATATATATATATATATATACATATATACATACACACACACACACACGATGTTGAGAAGGATAAAAGAGGAGGGCCTCGTGCGTGGCTACGTCGAAGCTACGGTAAAAGCTTTCTCCATGTGCAAGGCAAATTGCAATGCCTAAGCCAGTTTACACGTCTAATCGTTGCGCTCGTTGTGTTCGCCTAATAGGCTCTAATGCTTATCCTTCGTTTTTCCCTTTCTTTTCTCTCTCTCTCTCTCTCTCTCTCTCTCTATTACTCATCCCTCGCTCCAACCGACCTCCTCCTCCTCCTCCTCCCCTCATCCTCTTATATTCTCCTTTTAACATTTCCTTTTTTTTCCCTTCGACGACGACGACGACGACGACGGAAATTACATTTTTATTCCTATTCTCCCTGACTTTCATCGTTATATTAATAGTAGTCTTTTCTTGTCGTATACATATACATATCTACGTATAATATGCATACATACATATATATATATATATATATATATATATATATATATATATATACACACACACGCACACACACACACGACGACGACGACGCATTCTCTAACCGATATAACCGATGATAAAGTCGACGTCGTTAAATCATAGATTGTTATTTTTTCCTTAGCTCTCTCTCTCTCTCTCTCTCTCTCTCTCTGTCTGTCTGTCTGTCTCTTTTTTTCTTTCTCTCTTTCTCTCTCTAGATATTTATATATAGCGTGTGTTATATAGCAAAGCCAAAGAATTATTCGAGTCATTCGGCGATTATTTCGAGGAGGTTAATTACTTCGAACGAATTCTACCATGAAACTATTATTTCTCTCTCTCTCTCTCTCTCTCTCTCTCTATCTATCTATCTATCTATCTATCTATCTATCTCTCTATATCTCTCTATCTCTATCGCTTTAACTTCCCCCATTCATCTCCCCGCGCCCCCTTACGTTTCCGTTTATATTCGTTTCTCCCCACCCCCTTTTTTCCGTTTCTTTTTCCTCGTTCTTCGTTAACTTTTACCAATCCTCCATTTTCCCCGTTTATTCAGAATATTCATCAACTTTTCGTATCCTCCGTTCGAAGTTCCAAGTATCGAGCTAGTTCTATTGTTGAGATTAATAGGATCTAGCGATTTCCGTGATGCGGAAGCGACGACGATCGCGAGTGTCACGCTAACGTGCGTGCCTCCGTCAATACTTGTTCCACCCACTTATCTTTTTTTTTCTTCTTTTCTTCTTTTCTTTTTTTTTCTCTCTCTCTTTCTCTGTATCTCTCTCTCTCTCTCTCTCTCTCTCTCTCTCTCTCTCTCTCTTTCTCTTTTACTGGCTCGTATTCGAGAATAAAGCTTTGAACTCTTTCAATAAATACAGTCGATTTTCTTAGAAACATTTCATCGTACGAAAAATATTATTCCTGCGCTTTCAGTTTATTTCTCTTTGTCTCTTTTTTTCCTTTTCCCATTTTTTTTTCTTTTTCCTTATTTTTTTTTTTAATTCTTTTTAATTTTTTAATGTTGTAGCTACGCTATAGAGTTTATGATTATATCAGGTAATTATATCACACCGGGAATGACGCCGCCTTCATGTGCATTCATAACGTCGACTCTTCCTTTCTATCTTTTTTCCTCTTTTTGTTTTTATTTTTATTTTTTTTTCCTTTTCTTTTTACCATTTATACCAACGACACGTAAATTACTTACATTCGGGATTTCGGGTATCTCGTCGGAACGGAAATTACGTAAAATTTTTCTTGTTGCGTATCAAACTCCTTTTAATTAATTATAATATCACCGTCGTACTTACAATTGCTTTCAATAGTTATTCTTACGTTTATTTTAATAGTAAATATGTGTATATATATATATAGTGTTTAATATATATATATATATATATATATATATATATATATATATATGTATATATATATATATATATATATATAGTGTTTTCACTATTACTACTAGCGTTAAAATTACATAACCCATCTTATATTTACTTTTAGTAATAGAACATATATTGTTTTCTATTTTCTTTTTATTTTATTTCTTTTCCTTTACTATTACCACTACCGGCTATAAAATTAGATTACTATTTTTATACTAACTTCAACGGTAAACACAATGTTTATACCATCATCGCTACGGCAAAAATTTCTTTACAAATTATTTACTATGATTATTATGTATTAAAGCAAATGTAAGAACATATATATATATATATATATATATATATAAATGGTAATATAATTGTATAAATGATAGTGACAATGAAAATAATATATCTTTATTTTTTATCGAGGATAGATTTAGAAACAGTAATATTATTTCACTTCTTATTTCAAAGATAGTTTCGAGTTATGATAGGAAATAATTTTTTTTCTCCCCTTATTTATCATATATCAATCGTGTTTAGAAAAATGGCTGATATTATATTATCATAGTATATCGTCCAACTGAAATCGCGTTACGGTAACGAATAAAAAATACATTCTCTCTTTCTCTCGATAAACTAAATCGAGCGGTAGCGTAACAAACTGAGGATTTTTTCCTTTCTTTCTTTCAATTTTTTTTTCTTCCTTTTTTTTTTTTTTTATGTCACCCTCAACGGTATCGAGGAAAATCACACGTAATCGTGACTTATGACCTTTTAACGGTTTTTACGTGAGTCCAGTGTTCCGTAAACGAGCCGTTGTAGTCGGCGACATTATAAGCGATAAAAGAGGACAATAACAACACAGCAAGGAAGAGTAGGAGGTGGAGAAGGAGGAGGGGTGTAGAGTAGATAGAGGTGGAGGAGGAGGAGGAGGAGGAAGCCGACGACGACGAGCTTTATAACTTTAGCTACATATATATTCGCTGAGAAAATATGATGAAAAAACGATCGAATATCTAATACGCTCTCGCGTTCTTACATGAGCGAGTAACTAATGGTCGATCTTCAAGGGGGGGAAAGAATGAGAGAGAGAGAGAGAGAGAGAGAGAAGTACGCACGAACGCACTCCTCGACGTGTTTCCGTACGAATGAATTTATTAACGTTACATCTCTTTTAAAATACTCTTTGATGCGTTAAAAAGAGAAATGTATATAACTCCTCTTCCTCCTCCTCCTCCTCCTCCTCCTCCTCCTCCTCCTCCTCGTCGTTTCTACTTTTCTAAACAAATATTGTTCTCTCTTCGTATACACATATTTACTTTTCCCATTTTCTTTCATAATATATAAATTGCTATGCCATATTATGTTTTGTAATATTATAATAATAATGACAATGATAATGATAGTATTATGTAGTTATATATATTATGTGTGTGTGTGTGTGTGTGTGTGTAATTATTATGTATGTAGGTAAAAAAATGTTTCTATCCTACGTGATCATTTTTTCTCCTTCCTCGTTACAATTTCAAAACCTATCGTACGTCTATTTTTTCTTCTTCGTTATTTCTTTTCTTTTTTTTTTTTCCTTAGGAGGAAAATATCGTGCAATTTTTTTTTCGTGTGTGCGTGTGTTTTTTCTTCTTCTTTTTTTCTCTTTTTGTTTTTCTTCTTTACAGCGGATTCGCGCTCGATGCATATGCGTACGTGTTGCATGGTTCGTCTCTTCGAAGAATGAAGAGAGAGAGAGAGAGAGAGAGAGAGAGAGAGAGAGAGAGAGAGAGAGAGAGAGATAAGCGTGCCTTTGTGCATGGCTCGAGTTAACGAGAGGAAAGAACCATTAAAAGCCTCGTCGACCGTTCGAAGAATATTCGTAGCAGAGATCATCGTAATCTCTCTCTCTCTCTCTCTCTCTCTCTCTTCGCTTTAGCGCGATTTATTCATTTTTTATTTTATTCATTCATTCATTCGTTCATCTTTTTTATTTCATTCATTCGTTCATTCATTCATATTTTTATTTAATTCATCTATTTATTTATTATTTATTTTATTCATTCCTTTATCTATTATTTTATTCATTTATATATATATCTTTCAACTCTCATAATCATGTCTCTCTCTCTCTCTCTCTCTCTCTCTCTCTCTCTCTCTCTCTCTCTCTATAACTATCTATCTTTCTCACTCACTCTCATTTTTTTCCCCCCTTTGTGTAATGTATTAATTTATTTTATTTTACTTTCATATTCAGTTCGTTCCGACTCTCGCAAACACTCGTCTTCATATTTTTGTTAACGCAACCGTTAACATACGAACGTAATTATTTCACATCGGATTGTAGCGAACTATTTATTTTCGAAAGATGATTTTCCCGAAGCCAGTGCATCCATATTTTTCCATTTTCGAAAGGACTATATATATACATACATATATACATATACATATATATATGTATATGTATATAAAAGAAATAAGCGATGACGTACACCTACATTCAACGTGCCCGTTCTATCAATTCCGTTCTCCTATTGTTCGTATATCTTTTTTTTTTTTTTATTCCTTTTTTACCCCTCCCTTTACACCCTGCCTAACCTCCGTACCCCTACCTCCTATTCCCCTCCACTCCCTATAACGCCCGAATCCTCCCATTTCTGGAAACGCGTCGTTCCAAGCTACGAAAATTTCATATCGCGTTTGTCTCTCGGCTTTTTCCTGGATTTTCCATCGCCTTCTCTCTCTCTCTCTCTCTCTCTCTCTCTCTCTCTATCCCATTTTTTCTTCTTTTATTATTCTTTTTTTTTTTTAGTACACCGATCGGACGCGTCAACCCCTTTTTTCACCCATTTTTTGTCTCCATTCGTTACTACTCGTCGTGTTAGTACACGTGTGTGTGTGTGTGCGCGCGCGCGCGTGCGCGTGCATGCATACATAGATACTATACATGTATATATATGCATGGTCGAAACACGACGCGTCTGCTAGCACCGTTTTATAATTACATTTTATCTTCGCTCGGTGAGCTAACGTAATATCGTATCGTATGGCATTAATCGAATACCATGATAAAGTTATCGAATTTAATTACATCGGCATTCCACCGTACCTAAGCCGCATACACGATTTTAGCGCATCGCGCGTTTAATAACACATTTGCCGTCGATACTCTTGCACACTTGACGCGCTCGTAATATGTATGTACATATGTATCTATGCATATTTATATGCATATATGTATATTCATACGTATATACGTACATATTATATCAAACAGCTGTGTATGAAGAAACAATAAGGCTCGTTAATTGGTTCGAAGTTATCGAAAAAAGTACATTTAAAAATTCTTATCTTTTTTTCGAGTTTGCCTTTCAATCATCTCTCATCCATCTCCACTCCCTCACACACACACACACACACACACACATTGTTTCTTTTGTTTACCCCTTGACGTTATTGAAAGTAAAAATAGGAAGGAAAAAAATAGAATGTAAGGACATTGTTATCGCTCGTTTTGATGTAGTTAGGATATCTCGATTGGAACGTTGCGTTTCACGCATGATTGCGTAGGAAGAGATAGTGGGCGTCAACGTGTAACGAACGACGTGTGAGGGAGGGAGAGAGAGAGAGGGGAGAGATTGGCGAGGGGAGTAGAGAGGCTTGACCGAAACTTGCTCTCGACTAATCGAAGGGCCAATGCGCTCCATTAATTAACAGGCTCTCGCCTTAATCTAATACAATCGATCCTAATCTGTCACTCGATCGATATATACAGGGTGTTACGAACGAAAATTGTCTTTCTGACTTTGAAATAAATAAATAATAGAAAATAGATTAGGAAAACGAGCTGACGTAGATTTTTTTTACGTTGACCATCTTGCGTTTCGATTGAGTTCTATAATTATTCAAACGATTATTAATTTCACTTTATTCCCTTTTTGCAAATTTCTTTTTTTATTTTTTCTTTCTCTCTTTCTTTTTCTTTTTTTTTTCTTTTTTTATCGTTTTTAATTCTTTACAGTCGTTTATTTCGCGATAATCAACTCGCGGAGTTTAAATTAGTTTAGGAGAAATTCGACGTGTTTTAATGGAAGAGAAATTCTAATTGTTTAACGACAACAATAGAGTTTCATTGGTATGGAATTATTTCTAAATTAGTTAACGGGATCGGATGTTTTAAGTATTCCTTCTTCTTTTTTTTTTTTTTTTTTTTTTTCAAAAAGTAACATTACTCCCATTAACTTCAGAAGACAATTCATTTCCAAGTAATTTTGGATAAATGCCATATACTTTTAAAGGAATTGTTTCACTTTTCGCGCTTATATACACGATATCGCATGGAATTATTTCTAAATTAGTTAAAGTATCGTAGGTTTTAATCGTTTCTTTTTTTTTTCTTTCTCTTTTTTTTTTTTTTTTAGAGGAACGATCTCGTAGATTAAAAAACGTTCATTACCAAGTAATGTACGATTAGATGCAATACTTTAAGAAATATTTTCTTTACCGCTGAGATAGATAATTCTTAAATTATGAAATTATCATTTTAAATCGATTAACGGTTCAGAAGTTTTAAGCATTTCTATTCGAAGAAAATTTCTTGCCATGCAAACATCGTACGTTTCTAAATAATTTCCGATAAACTCTGTCACTCTTAGAATTATTTATTCATTTTTTTCTCTCTTTTTTCCTGAGAAATAGAAAATTTCCTTAAAGATCCTTTAAACAAACGAACAACCACCCTCCACCCCCTCCACACACACACACACGTACGCACGCACGCACGCACATCTTTTTCTGATTTGAAAAGAAGAAAAGATAGATATATCTTTTTCTATTTTCCTTTTTTTTTTCTTTCTGATTTACACATCGATTTAACATCTTTTGCAAGAACATGGATAATATTACGACTCACCCGTTATAATGAACGTTGTAAATCGTCGAATTAGATAACACGAACGCGCGTGTTCGACCACATTTTCGTTGATTCTAAATAGCAGTGTTAGTGGTAGAAGAAGATGGGCGATCGTGTGACGCGCGAGGGCCGTTGATGATTTATTGGCAAAGTTTAAGTCAAAGTCGATTCCCGTTTTACTTCAAATAGCCACGTTTATCGCTTTATCGTCCACCGTTTATCCCTATTCGAACCGATGAAAATCATTTGCCTTGTATTCGCGTTAATTCGATTAACGAAAAATCGAACCGTTGGAGGGGTGGGTTGGGGTGGTAGAGGGGCGGGCGGGGGGGGGAGATCGATCGGAGAAAGTGAGAAAGCGAGAAAGTTCGTAATTCGCGATGATAACGCGTTTAACGAGACGTCGTTTTTATGATCGATCAAATTAATAAACTCTTTAGAAATTCTCAGCTATGATAACGTGGTTATATTACGGAATGCCATCACCCCTCACCCTTCACCCCGATTGGAAGAATTCTTTGAAATTTATATCGCTCGTTACAACTTATCACTTGTTGTTCTCTAATAATCATCTCAATTTCTCTATTTTAATTAATCAATTAGTGGAGAGTAATAAGAAAAGAAAAAAGATATATATATATATATATATATATATATATATGTATGTATGTATATGTATATGTATATGTATATGTATATGTATATGTATATGTATATGTATATGTATATGTATACACATTCACACACACACACACACGCATACAGACAGAAAAAGAAAGAAAGGAAAAAGAAACTTCGAATTCGTGATAACGCCAACAAATAACTATTACAAATATGATAATATCTATATTTAATACGTGTTTCATAAATAA
>OU426858.1:4104433-4108726 GCA_911387685.1 Dolichovespula media
AATAAATAGTCCACTCGAAAATTTGTATTTCAAATGAGTCGACGAGAACGCCCCTTTGGTCGTCGATTTTTCTTTCCTTTCTTGTTGTTTTTTCTCTTTCCTTTCGTTCTTTTTTGTTTTTTTTTTTTTTTTTTTTACGATAGTTACGAAGTCATACGAAGACGTAAAGGCGAGGAAAATCGCGTGACAGGAAAACGGACGTTCCAGGTAACAGGCTGTCGGTGTCTCGAGCTTCGCATACGTATATCAACGATGCATATAAAGTGAGAGAGAGAGAGAGAGAGAGAGAGAGAGAGAGAGAGAGCCAGTATTTGTGATCAATGTAGCTAAAATTTTTTGTAGACGCGATGCATTGTGATAATATAATGATATAAAGATGAACTCTATACCACCTTATAATAGATAACATAATAATAAAGTTTCATTATAGAAACTAGACAATTTCTACGATCGATATATATACCTATCTATATATCAAAATATCTATATATATATATATATATATCAAACTAAATTTTCTTTCGTCTGAATCATCGTTCCCATTAAATCTAACGTTCATTCGCCGAGAACAAAACGTGTTTAGAAATTCGTATCGTGCAAACGCGCGTTAAAGATCAAAGGTCGTAACACGAGAGTATGTAAAGAAAAAAAAAAAAAAAAAAAAAAAAAGAAAAATAAGAGGAAGAAAGAAAAAATGCGCGCGCGCGCGTAGTTAATAAAATAGGTGTTGTTTGTCGGTTGTCCCGGAGGAAGTCAATGAAAATTACGTATTATTTGCGCATCGTTTAGATTAATGGTTATGAAAACGTTTAGAAAACATTAGAAATCGTGGTGGCGTCTGTCTAGACTAAACTCGTCGTCGAGCGCTTAACAACGATGGATTGTCGCTTTCGAACGTTCCTTTTTGGTGACGGAGTAGAACGAGTTAGAAATGTGCGTGGCATGAACGAAGAAAGAGAAAAAGAGAGAGAGGGAGAGAGAGAAACGTCTTGTCGCGAAGCACGAGTAGGTATTACGTGCGAGCCATTCGATTCTTCTCCTCGGCATTGTTCGTGCACGCATTTTGTTCTCGGAGCGTGACGAGTAATTGAATCTAAGCAAGAAGGCCATCTAACGGCTATTAGAATCTCTGTTTTCTCTGTCTCAATCTATCTTTCTTTCTCTGGCTATATATCTGTCTATCTATCTCTCTTTGTCTCTCTCTCTCTCTCTATCTATATATATATATATATATATATATATATATATATATATATATCTTTCACTCTATTTTTCGTTGTCTATCAATCAATCGTATATCTTTCGTTTCAGTCTTTAGTCTCTCTATCCGTTCTCCAAGCAGCTTAATAAAGTTTATGATCATCGTTCATGTCGAGTAAACACACTCGAGTCCCCCACTACTAGTCCGGAGAAAGGAATTATTTTCTTTTTTATTTTTATTTATTTATTTTTTTTTTTGCAAGTTACACAGATCGTTTTAAAAACTCTTGCGCAACGACACGTCTCGAACAATAACAGTGTATTGTCCTATCGAAAGATTTGGCAGAGGGGTGTGTGTGTGTGTGTGTGTGAGAGAGAGAGAGAGAGAGAGAGAGAGAGAGAGAGAGAGAGAGAGAGAGAGAGAGAGAGAGAGAGAGAGAGAGAGAGAGAGAAGGAATAAAGTCGATAGGATAGTCCTCAACGAGAGAGAGTGTTCGTTGTCTTGTGTGTGTAATGCGTGTGAGCGTGTGTGTGTGTGTGTGTGTGTGGCGTATGTGCGTATATGCGTTGCGATTGGATTCTGTCGTATTGCGGCGGTCGAGAGTTTTGTTGGGTTTTGTTCCGTTGTGTGTGTACGCCTAACGAGAAACTAATGATTAGAGAGGACATTAAAGAGAGAAATTAGCGCCGACAAAGGTTCGGACCTCTGAAAAAGGGACGCGTTAGTAGTAGATTATTTTAGTGTCTACCGTGAAGACGAAGAGGACTCGATAAATTATTATGTCCGTTGGGGAATCCATATGGGGAGGTGAAAAAAAATGAGATTCACAAAAGAGTAGGACAAGGAGGTGAAGGAGGAGGAGGAGAAGGAGGAGGAGGAGGAGAGTCCAGGAGTTCGCCGCGAAGCGAATTGTTAAATGAGAGAGAGAAAAAAAGGGAGGGGGAGGAGAAGGGGGAGAGACAGATAGACACGGGGATCTTTATTAAGCAATCGGAAATGATATTTCTTCGAGGTAGAAACACATCGGTTTAAAATATGTGTATAATGAGCGAGATGATGTTACGCAAACGTATTTTTATTCTTAAAAAAAGAATGAGAGAGAGAGAGAGAGAGAGAGAGAGAGAGAGAGAAGAGATAAGAAAGAAAGAAAGAAAGAAAGAATGAAAGAAAGATTGTCTATAAAGTTAAAAACTCTGACACATCTTTAAAAGTGTATACTTAAGAAGTTACGTTCTAAAACGTTCAAGTTAACTTTTAATACCAAGCGTCATCGATAAAGTAAAGACGATTAATCATTGGTGGAGTTTAAACGTTATCATCGGATAACTTGAAAGTCTCGTGAATCTTGCGATCCCAACCTTCGAAGAAAGATTTGAATTGACATACGACGAACTTATATATATATACATATACATCTATAAATATATATGTATGTATGTATGTATGTATGGATGTATGTATATATATATATAAACATACAGGATGTTTCGTGTCATATAAAATCGGTAACGATATCTCTTTAAATATTAGCTTTAACGAACAAGCCCGTGAGATATGCGTTATATTAATTCGTATGTATATACACAAACAAACACACACACGCGCACATATATATATATAGGCACATGCGCACGCACGCACGTGATATATTATTATATAATTTATATTTTTTCTTATGTATTTTCCCAGAATTTTTTTATCATCATCATCATCATCATAATCATTATTATTATTAATTAATTATTCATTTTTATTTTTTTTAAGAATATTTAGACATATATATATATATATATATATATATATATATATATATATATATATATATAGAGAGAGAGAGAGAGAGAGAGAGAGAGAGAGAGAGAGAAAATACAGTGCCGTCCAATTTTATTCCTTACGCAAAAAGCTGTAATTTTAAAGGCACCACCATTACTATTTAATCCGATTATATATCTCTATTCTTGTTATTTAATATTTAATATCCCCAGAAATATCGTGAAATCTCTCTTTATCAGAATATCGTATGTACCATTGTATAAATATAAGAGAAAAAGGAGGGACGGTGGAAGGGAGAGAGAGAGAGAGAGAGGGAGAGAGAGAGAGAGAGAGAGAGAGAGAGAGAGAGAGAGAGAGAGAGAGAGAGAGAGAGAGAGAGAGAGAGAGATAGAGTGATAGAGATAGAAACGTCGATGTCTCCTCTCGGATCCTCTTTCTCTCTTTGGCGATGGTGTTACGGGCTCACAACGTAGAGCTCATATTTCAAGCGTTATCCAACATTATCTTTCTCCAAGCGCCGTCGACGTTACGATATCGCGAACATAGTTAAACTTTTCGATTTGTCATTCGTACGACGACGTAAGCTCGTTGCAAACTTTTCTCCATATACATACATATATATATATATATATATATATATATATATATATATATATATATTCCCACATACACACGTATTATATATCTCGCGACCACGCAAAGCCGATAAATGAGAGACTATTAAAGTCTATCTACTCGAGACACCCGGTATATATAAGCGATAAACTCAAAACCAGCGTCCATACCCCCGAGTAACTATTTGCACGAGACTTTCGAGAAGTCCTCTTCTCATCACCTCCAACTCTCTTCCTCTTCCTTCTCCTCCTCTTTCTCCTCCTCCTCCTCCTCCTCCTTCTCCTCCTTCTCCTTCTCCTTCTCCTCTTATTTTTCTTCTTTTTCTTCTTTTTCCAACCCTACCCTTCGTCGTCCCGTTATCGACGCGAGAACAAACAGGTGTGCTTTCCCGCAACGAAGATTTATCGTTCTTTCTCTTTCGTTATTACTCTTTCTTTCTCTCTTTTCTTCGTCTCTCTCTCTCTCTCTTTCTGCCCGTCCGTCTGTCTGTCTCTGCCTGTCTGTCTGTCTATCTCTGTCTATCTCTGTCTGTCTGTCTGTTTGTCTTCCTCTCTTTTTCCTCTTTCTTCAACTATCATCCATCTTTCGTACGTAGAGAAAACGCACTTTCGTTTCATTCTTCCTTTTTACTTCAAACGGCCGACATATACGTGTCAGAATATATAGAGACATCCGGTATATTCCTTTTCTTTTTCTTCCATCCC